>VYYI01003473.1:0-12130 GCA_021029175.1 Bilobella aurantiaca
GTAACAGCTAGGCTTTACATTTAAAACGTGGGCGGAGTAAAAAAGGTTCAAGGGTAACAGCTAGGCGTTACATTTAAAAAGTGGCGCGAGTAAAAAAGGTTCAAGGGTAACAGCTAGGCTTTACATTTAAAAATTGGCACGAGTAAAAATGGTTTAAGGTGCTTGATTTAAAAATTTCCAATTAATTGTTATTAAAAGTTAAATTTAGAAACAAATTAAAATTAATCATCTTAAATGAAAACAATTAACAAAAGTACAAATCACTAACCTATGACTTGTAAAATGTCTCTCTCGTTACTCAATTTTGGGACTTTAGTTAGCAAAGCCATATAGCTTTGTACTCTTGCGCATAAAGGAGTGACCGAAATATGCCATTTTAGCGCATGCTCGGCGTGAGTCTCACTATCCTAATAAATAGTTAGTGAGATCCCTCTTACAAACATACTCTTACGCACGCACCCACCGCTTTGGAATGGGCGATTACTATGGTGAATGATTAGACTGGATATGTTAAGTGAAATGGTATTTAACTGGTTTTTTAGCTGTATAATTCAAGATTAAAGATTGATTGAAAGCAGGGGTTGTAGGTCGTATGATTTAGTTCCTTATCATCAGTTCAAGTCCAAGTGAAGGAAATATATTTGGCTATATTAACGGGGGGGGGGGGGGCTAGTCTCATATCCACCCCAAAAAACTGGGTAATTTAGTGCAAAATAGGTCACAGTATTTTTCATTTTTTAAGACTTAAATATAAATAATGTTACAGTATATGTGAAGGTTACTTCACGAGATGCAAGATAGAAATTGAATAAGTCTGTGTGAAAATCATTTAAAAAGTAGTATGTATTACCTAGTACATCCGCGGTATTCTATTCGGTGGTGTTTTTGATTGCTTATATCCTAGTTCAAGCCTTCATACTATATGAACGCTTTAATTATTAATTAATTATTAAAATAATTAATTATTTTATTCAACCTGTTTGATTTCACCCATTGGGGTAGCAGGGGATATCAAATCAAACCTGGCATGACCTTTCAATTGGACAAGGGCAAATATAAAATTCATAAAAATTAAAATTGTCCTTTAGAGAAAAAAGGATAGGAGATCAGAAAAGGAAGATTTTTAATTTTGAAATGGCTTTTGCAGGGAAAAAGGTATTAATTACAGGAGGTGCTGGGTGTAAGTGGAAACTATATTTATTCATGATCATCTCAATCTATGGATTCTGATTAATATGTATTATTTATTTATTATTAATATTATTTCGGGGTTAGGCCTTGGGCTGGAAACTGCCAAGCGCTTCCATGCTGAAGGTGCAACTGTCATTCTGCTGGATAAGGACGTGAAGGGGCTGGAAGATGCGAAAGAATTGATTCCGAATGCAAGTGCCATAGTTGCTGACCTTTTGGACTGGGACGCCACCCGAGCAGCGTTGGAAACAATTGGATGCGTAGATCACGTGATCAACAATGCTGGCACTGATGTAGAAGAAGACTTTTTGAAGGTTACTCCACAAGCAATTGACTTGTAAGAATAGCTTTACTTTGGTTGCTTGAGGATGGAATCAAGTGTTGGCAATTTTTAATTATCGAAATTAAGTAAACATAAAATATATTATTTTTATTATAATTTTTTTTACTTTTATATGAATTTTCTTGTTAGAATTTTTGGAGTTAATTTCAAAGCCATTGTGAACGTGAGTCAAGCGGCAGCAGAAGCTATGATTCGAAGTGGGAAAAGCAGGAAATATCGTCAACATTTCTTCAATCGTAAGTTTACTACACTACGATTATTATTATTTGTAATTCAACTTATTTATTTATTTACTTTTTATTTATTTACAGGGATCCAAAGCAGTTTTTCCCAAACTATGCATATACAGCGCTAGTAAAGCAGCGCTAAACATGCTCACGAAAAGCATGGCACAGGAACTAGCTCCATTCAATATTCGTGTCAATGCCATTTGTCCAACGTGCATGGTGACACCGCTTACTCAAGACTACATGAAGAAGTCTCCTGAAGCATTTGATGCATTGCTGCAGCGGACACCAATTAGTAGGTTTCTAGAGCCTTCTGAGGCCGTGGATTCCATAATGTTCTTATCCAGCACATCCGCCTCTATGATCAACGGAACGACGATCGACGTCGATGGCGGATATATTTCCACTTCTTAAACAAAATGGCCGATCTTTACAACAAAGTCAGAATAAAGGTACAGTGACGCCTTGAAGCAGTACATCAAGTTTATTGGGGTTTGCCAAATTCAAGCATTCAAGCACACGCAAATTCAAGCAATTCAAAAACGTTTAAATTTCTTTGGTATTTACTAATATTAATGATTAGGTTTTCTTTTCACCCATTTTTCTGCAATGCTTTTGACTTTCTTTAGCATGAAAAATGTAAAATTTTGGTAAAGTACATGGTTAATTTTTTAAATTAAGAGTAATTTAAAAAAAATTACTTTCCTGAAATCTATGGCCAAACTTCAAATCCTCCAGTTTTATAACCACTTTTTTTAGTTTTTGTTGAATCTCTGCTAGTTTGAGCCGCTTGAATTGCTTAGCAGCGCTTCACGTCTGGGTGGGCTAGGAGTAGCAGAGAAAGTATTTTGGAGAAAGCTATGCTTTCTCCACTGTTGCAAACGAAGGGAATCACATTTCCTACCCCTCCCAAAAGCGAATGCGAGTCAATTTGGTTCAACAGATGTGTAATGAATCATAACTTTCATTTGAAATTACGCTCCTTCTCCCTCCTCAAGTGCCATTAGAGCGAGGCCCATTCTGTGGCTGGATAAAGATTTAACACTTTCCTTCGGAGGCTCCAGCACTCTCCAGGAAGTTCCAGGAAATGCCACAATTCTCCAGAACTTCCAGCGCCTCCAGAACCTTGTTGTGATGACTTATTGTGGAGGATCTTGGCCTGAGAGGTGAGGGCACTTCCCTTCTTCGGGGAAAGTAGGGAGAAAACATTTATTTGATGACTTTCACTAATGCTCTCCACGTGAAGAGGTTCAGTAATATTGACTCTAATTTATACCTATCATCTCCAACATCCTCCCTTTTATATCCTCAAATTTCAATAGCCTCCCTTAAGTACCCACTATCCCAACTATCCACTATCCAACCAAAGTATCCACTATCCGCCCACTTTACAGCCCTAAAGCATATGCTACGCCACTCCGCTGATGACCTCCTTTGCATACCACCGCCCGGCCTTAATTGTCCTGTCTCAAGTCTCTCCAAATACTTTCACAAGTATTAGCAAGTACAGTGCGCCTCATCAACTGCTTTACAACTGCACTTTCGCCGGAACCCTTCCAGTACCACAGTTGGCAACACTTTCTCGCTTTCTCTTTTCCGGGAAGAAAGGCGGGCATTTTGAAAGTTAAGTTGGCATTTCTTGTCAAGTTTTGACATTCGTACAGATCGCCTCTTTCAGTTTTCATTACCAGAAAATGTGGGTCAGTTTTAGGGTGGAGAGGAGCTGTAGGAATTTTAATGGCTTTTGCGGAGAGCGCAAAAGTGAGAGTGGAAAGTGATGAAATTAAATATTTTGAAATTTAGCAGATGAATAGTAGCAATTTTGAAAATGCTGGAGATTCTCATCATTTTTTAGAAATACGACGAGCTCAAAATTTTGAAATTGTGACGTTTGAATGAAAAAGAAAGTTTTTTTTTTTAATTTTAGAACAATTAAAGTTTTGGACGTTGTGAATTTGACGGTACTTCAGAATAGTTGAAAATAATTCCACATTAAAATCTACATTTCGCTTACTAATCTGCTGTTATTAAAATAGAGAGAGAAAGCAGGTGAAAGCTTATCTTTCGCTAAACTAAAGTTGTAAAACTTAAAATTGGAGAAAGTTGAGGAAATGCGAAGCGTAAGGGCCCCCTAACTTTTTGAGTCAGTTTTAAAGCGTGCTCTTTTGAGTGACACTTGGAGAAGTATTGTCTATATTTTGCAGTTGCGAAACCCGATAGGGAAAAGTGGAGCAAACAAAGGGAAGAAGAACAAAAGATGGTGAAAGTGGAGAAAGGAACTTTTTCCAAGGCTAACAAATACTTTTGTTTACTTTTCTACTTTTTTGAATAGGAAGACAGAGGGACTTTTGCAGCTCCGTTTTTTTTCTGGTGAAAGTGAAAATAGACACTGAAACTCACTTTCTCTTTCTCTCAGAGCCTGCTTATTTTCCTTTGCAACTGCACAATGCATTAGTGTATCGGACCCTTCACTTTATGTTATTTCGGACACTTCAAGTACCTCAAATTTTTGCTACTCAAGTTTTAAGTACCTCCAAAAGGCCCTTAGTCTACTTTTGCCAAAATTACCTGAGCTAAACAAATATCTTTTTGAGGAAAGTAGTTTTGTTCTAAAGCTCAGTTTTCTTTATGCAAATGAGACCTCATTTCTCTCTTGTCTTGTTCTATGCTGTTTTTTTTTGTGAAATTTGATCTTACAAATTTTAAGCACAAATTTCGCAATAACAATTTTCTACAAAATCTCACAAAGTTTTTTTTTTACAACTTTTGTATCATACGCAAAATATCGCTTTTGCGTAACATGCTTTTCTAAGACATTTATTTTAGTTACAATCATTGCGGTAAATCATGACAATTTTTAACTAGCACTCACCGCTTTCTGTCGAGATATAATGTACAAAATTTAGTTTTATTCTGAAAAATCGAGAATTATGTATTTTTAGAAATACAATTTAAAAACAACAAGCTTTTTATACATTTTAAAATAAGGGGCAGACAGGGTTAATTTGTGCGATACTTGTTCTTCAGGCATTTTTGCATTTAAAATGAAATCTTACCGGTAGATCACGAATAGAGGTCAGGTTTATAATAAGCAAAATGTTTAAAAAAAAAAGTGTTCCTGGCCACACGGGTGCTCTTTTCTTGAGCTACATGAGCAACTTAAGAAAGTGACACTCGAACTCGGGATAGATACGACGAGACACAAGACGCGCCTGGCCTGTTGGGTTCGTTGTGCACTTGTTTAGTATGCTCATGGTGGGATTTGAACCGACATCTTCCGCTTAGTGGTAAACACCATAGTCCACTAGCACACCGCCGGTGTCACGAAAACTGTACGAAGAAATGCAGGTCATTAGTTGAAATTCTTGGGAAAAAAAAACTGAACTGTTTGCGTTGTAAAAGAGCAATAATTCAAATTGTCACTTTGTGAAGCCAAGTATTGGAAATAATGAAGTTTAGAAATCATTGAAAAAGCTGAAAAAGACTAAAAAATCATGTATTCTAGCATAGTAAGTTCCATAATTCAAACACAACGTTTTTCGTGTAAAGGCTATAAATAAAATAAGGCACACGTCTGTTACGTTTATTTCTGTTTTTGTGAGGGGCTCTTTTCTAAATTTTTCTAAACAGCGATAAATTTAAAACGGGCCGAAGACGCGGGAAGACGGAAATAAGGCAAACCTCTTCATCCTTTTGTGACACTTTGATTAAAGTGGTGAAAGAAATCAACCACTTTCTCCAAAAATCAATAATCCAAGTCCTCCAAGGGGTTCAAGTTCAAAGGGACTGTCACTGAAGGGACCCTTTGGCACTCATTCCCTTCGAAATGACATCACTTTACTCAATTGAAGTCGCTATTGATGGACCCTTCAAAAGGCCATAATCTATGAGGGCCTGTTTACTTCGCTTTAACGAAATTTGTGTATTTTCGGGCCAAACATGCCTGTTCTAGGAAGTTTTTTTTTTAATTTTCTAAATTTAAAAAAAGTCAGCAAAACTGTTCTTTTTTTTTTGGAAAAGGCATGGATACAATTTCCGGAAGTTATGGAACAATTAATTTCTAAATTACACAGCTTACATTTCAACAGTAAAAAATTATGGCCCTTTTGTCGTCACGCGATGTACAGCCCTTGCATTTTGTGTCGTCCAAAAGCTAAGGCCCCTGCTGATTTTTGGCACCACCACAAAATTGTAGTGGGCCCTTATCTCGAGGCCCGAATTAATTTTTGGCCCACTTTGAGTCCAGCATTTTATTTGGATTAGGCCCAATTTAAATCGTTTTTACGAGCCCCCATTTCACACGCTTTCTCCTTGCAGGGAAAGTTGTTCAAACACTAACTTCCCTTTTTATTGGCCCTTAGCGTCCCCTTCCTCACACTCCTCTCCACATTCCTCAAATACTCACTTTGTTCAAATAGCTTTTCAAAATAAGTTTTTCAAAACAGGAAAGGCTCAAGAATTTGTGTTCTGGAATTCCTGGAAATGATGAGCCACTTCCAGGAGGAGAGGCTCGTGGCCCTTTCTTATGCAAATGAGAAAGGGGACTTAATGAAGGGAGGGGGCCCTTGTTTGTTAGCGCCTTGATTAAAATGTCTCACGGTTTCCTGTGGTTTGACCCAAAAATCTAGGCAGGGAAAATGCTAATCCTCCTTTTGAAAAAGATGAAAGTGAAAGCAGTTTGTGGGGAAAGCGAGCGCAGCTTTAACGGGGAAGCGAAGCGGTCAAGATTTGAATTTTGGCGGGAAAAAAACGACGGTGAAAGTAAATTTCTTTTGATCTTTTTCAGCAATCCAGAAGTGACCTAGATAAGTTGCAAAATTCTACTCATTAAATGTCGCTGATTATTTGTCGTACTTTTTTTTTGAGTAGCCAATGATATGCCGTGCGTGCGTGCATAACAATCACATAAATACTCAACACTAACTTTAAACCTTAAAATTGTACATTAGCATTATTTTCAGCTCCTTTTCCTCAACCTGCTTTCCTACATGGGCATTGAAAAAATTTTATTTTGAAATTTTTCATTCAAAAAAGGAACATTAGAAGAGCCAAACAAGCCCATTCTTGCACGAGAGTCATTTTGGGAAGCGTTTGATTATGATTATTATAAGTGCTAATTAAGTAGGCTGGGATTCTTTCCTATTAATAATATTAAAATGCCTTTTTCTGTAATGTCAATTATTTCGTGCAAATGTTACCTGAAATAAAATATATGACAGAGTAAAAACGCCTACAAAACAGGTTGCTTCGTAGTAGCTGAGTGGAGTATGGATGTCTTAGTACAGGAGTTGTGGGTTCGAGTCCCACCAAGCACAGGTCTGTCATTTATGGCAGATCACAAAATAACAGTCGCACTGTTTTAAAATAAGGGCGCATCCTACCTGACATGACGAATGACTGATTTTTCCCGGACTTTCTTTAAAACTTTATCTTTGTGACGTCACAAATGCTTGTAGCTTAACGGCAAGTTGCACGGCGCGGCGTTGCACAAAAAGCACCTGTAAGGCAAATCCAACTCCACTTTTTTGCAAGTTTTTTTTTTTCAAAAAAAATATTCTGCAAGTTTAATTTTATTTAAAGTAAAATTATATATTTTAAATTTTATTAAATCTATTTTTCGCTTTAAATCAAAAATCTCTTTTTTTTAAACAAACTCATTTTTTTTAAACAACACTTATCCCTTTCCAAACTTGCCAATTTTCGTTGACAAAAAAACAATAAAACCAATTTCTCGTCCTGTTTCTTCAAGGATGAGTCAACTTTCACTCTCTTTCAATTTCCCAACAGGATTGGATTGGGAAGCTTTAGACACAGTCACCACCAAAATCAGGAAATTGTCTCCTTCCCAAGCGCTCTCCAGCGCTGCCTCTGCCTAGCGCTTCTGCTCCAGCGATTGAGCGACAAAGAATCAGCGTCTCCTGCCTCTAGGACTCTATATTGAAAAGTTTGGGAGGGAGAGGAGTAGTGAAGGGGTAAATTGAATGATAGAAATCTAAGGAGAAGGGCTTCCAGGACCTACTTACACCTTCAACCCACAGCCGCCATTATTGCATTATTTATTCGATTTTTCAAACCTTCCCGCACATTTCCTTCATGTTTGTGTGGAGTGGGGCGAGATGAGACTGTGGCTGGAAGCTATTGACAGAAGCGTCCCTCTAATAGCTCCCTCCAATTCCCCATGTTGTCTTTCCCCTTCAAATGCGGAAGCCTCCTAATTCAATTTTTACCTATCTCCACCATCCTCCTCTTAAAATAATAATCAGAGACAGGAATTAACCGCCCAAAGACATCTAGCCCTCAAGGACCAAAACTTTCACTCGTTTTCATCTATAATTAGCAAAAAAAAAGAAAGTTTTCACAAAATCCAGCCTCCTTTGATTCTTCCCAAAAAATTAAGGACCCAATTTTGATTCTTCCCTAAAAATTAAGCCACCCAATTTTGAGCCTTGTATCGATTTTCTTTTCTAAAATTTCAACCATTTTACAACAGCAAAAAACATGCAAGAATTTTTTTTAAAGGAATTTGATTTTATTAAATTGTAAAAAAATTTTTTTTTATTATCACAGATGTCTCTAAAATAAATGTTTTTGTGTTTTCAAAAAAAAATACTGTTAAGAAATAGTTTTCTTTTAATTGTAAAGTGACGATGAGCTTAAAAAAATTAGTTTTCAAATTTTTAAAATGTGTCTTATTTACGCCATTGACCAAAAAACTTAAGCTTTTTACGCCGAAAATATATGGGAAGTTTATGGTTGTTTCTGCTTGAAAAAAGCTTGTTTTAAAAATTGCATAGCGTTTCTTAATTTATGTAAAAAAAAAAAAGAGAAAGTCAGAGAAAGTAAATTTCGCTAAAACTCTTCAGGGCACTAAGGTAACTCCTACGTAGTAGATTTGATGTGGCAACATTTTGAATTTTTTTCATTTACATTCTTAAAGCAATTCTTAAGCATTTTTTTCTAAGAACAATTTTTTCTAGTTTCCCTGGACTTTCTCTTTCATGACGAGACATTAAGAAACGCTCTGTACGTCAAAAAAGAGAGTAGCACCCTCCCCTCCTTGAAAAATTCATGTTTTCTGAGCTCCAAAATAACCAGTTTTGATATAATAATATTTCTTTTCAATTTTTTTCTTCTTCGAACACATCACATTCAGTAGAGCTCCTTTACGAACGCTTTTTTTTTTGAAGGCAGGGTTTGTGTTACAGAAGGAGCTGCTTGGCTGAACTCGTTAGATTTGACTGGAGTTGATGGAGTGACATTGAGAGGGACGAGAGGTGCGCTGCCAGGCGACTGGCTACCGGTGACATTGTGGTCGTCGTCAGTGGGTACTTGTGGATTAGGGATGGAGCCCTTAGCAAAGGTAGGAGAATAAATGACATGACAAGTAAAAGCTGGAACCCATCCGGAAAATACGGAAGAAAGAAAAAAAAGAAAGAGATTTCTAACCTTTTTTTTTCCTTTTCCCTTGACGCCGCTGGAGCACGGTGGACTGAGGAGAGGGCCTTTGGAGAAAGTTCTGTGCTTTCTCCTCAGTGAGCCTTGGACTTCGTCGGTGAAAGCACGACTCGCTTTCACTCTCTCACAAAGCCACCTCAATTAACCATTGTTTCTGCCAATATCAACTGTTGAATTTCCAGTTAGAAACCGAACTGGAATCATGCACTAAATGACTTTCTCCAAGTTTACAAAAAGTGTTACCAAAAACTTCGAGCTTTTGTAATAGTAAAAAGAAAGTGCAAGTGAAACTTTTTTTTTTTGCAAGTGGCGTTCAAACGACGCAATAAAAGCAAGAACAAGAGGAAATACTGCTCGTAATTTCCTCATCTCCGTAAAAATCCTAAACGTTTTTCTTAACTGTGGTTCTATAATTCAACATTATATTAAAACAGGCGTGAGAATGGACTTTTAAAAATTTTGTGCAGAATTTTAAACAGGTGAGTTTTACAATTTTTAAAAAATGCGATAACTATACGCCAGTAAAACTGTGGCGTTATGTCATAGGAGGCGCAAAAAGATTGTTTACAGTTGGGACGAGGATATAGTAAATGCAAATTGAATTTGATGAGTTTAAAGTTAATTTAATTAAAGTTAATTATATTTAAATTTAAAATTGCCTATATTAAAATTTAGCTCTATTTAATTGTTCAAATCTTGGTAAGTCAGCCGTTTCAGCATCGGATATCGTATTCTTGAGTTTAGAATTTAGAAGTTAGATTTTTTTTTGTTCTAAAAGCGGATAGTTTATGTAAATTTTAAGCCTATTGATTTTGAGGGTTGAATACAGGACGGGAGCGGTTGTTGGAAATTAATAACTTTCACCATTCAAAATTTGGCTCTCGCCACCACCGATTTCCAAACTTTCTCTTTTTAAGTTTCCCGCGGTGCATTGAAATCCTTGGCAGAGCGGGAGGCTTAATCCCTCCAATTAATAATTCCCCCCACCCCCACCTCCCTCCCCCGGCTTTACTTACTCGAGGTCAGGAAGTGGAGAAAGTGGGAGAAAGTGGGAGAAAGTGACTAATTTGATGAGCCTCTTCCTTCCTATCTCCTCGCCTCACAAATTAATCAACCCACCACACACTCTCATTATCCGCCCACCCTCATCCAGCTCCAATTCCCAATTACACCACTTCGATTCCACCACCACTTTCTCCACCACCACTTTCTCCAGTGTCCATTAAATCCATAACTATTACAACTATTTTAGCAGGGAATTAAGCCATTATGACTCTCCCCTCTCCCAAAACACAACCAACTCATTTCTCTTCCCGTCCAAATCCATCTCATACAAAAACCACTTTCTCCAGCAGGTCCAGCAGCTAGGAGAAAGCTGGAATTCCAGGACTTAGGCACCCATTTGTACGTTTATTTTTGGGCTTTTCCTCAAATTAAATGTGGACCGATTAGGCTCTTTTTGTTTTACTACTCTGAATTCTACCATTTATCTGCGTCAAACCCTTGAGTCACGTGATGAAGGGATTAAAATACAGCTGTCAATTCTAATTGTTCTAAATTTGAAATTAATGATCCTAATTGTGCATTTTAAATTTAGAATAGAATTTTGAATTGAAGAGAGCAGTAAGTGAATAAAAATTGTAACAGTTTCCAGCCTTTAAAAGTTCCTATTTTTTGAAATCTTGCTAGTTTTTCCAATCACTAGTTTTCGTCGTGTAAGTGAGTTTTGAATAACTTCATGAATTAAATGTCATGCGTTTTAATAAAAAGCATACGTTTCAAACTGCGTAAGTTAATTATTGAAGTTTGTAGAAATAGCGGATTACGAATCCGAAAAGGCTTTGATTTAAAAATTTTGATTTTCTTTTTGAAAATTGAAACCTTGTCTAACTAATTGCCAGATTTACTCCAAAATTCAAAGAAAAATTCACATTCAAATTACGGTTGAGGTAGAATTGGAAACAAGTGAGTGAAAGGAAGGAGCTACTGATGGAAAGTCAGATTTGGGTTAATAACAAATACAAACATTCTGCTTTCTCCGCTCTGCAATTCACTTTCACTTGTCAAAGGAGAGGCCTAGAGCTTAACTTTGGCAGAATAATTAATTCCCGGTGGGGCTTAGGCTCCCACGTCCCACGTCCCACCTACTACAATTCCATCTACGTCAACTCAAACCTCATTCAAACGCAGTACAATAGTCATTGTCGTTGCTAACCACGTTGTCTTCTGTCACGTCAACAGTAGGTTCTTCCACGGAAAATTAGGTTCGCCTCGAATCCAATCCAGATTTTTACCGTTTTTATACACGTCATCGACTTCAGAGTTAGTTTCTAATTCTAGATTCAAGCAGTTAGCACTTTTAGTATGAAACAGTTTTCCAATTTTGTTTTGACTAAATTGACTATTGAAATAAATGACTACTTATTTTTGTGACTAAAGTGACTAACGGAATAAGTGACTTACTTATTTTCGGGACTAAAAATACAGAGCGTTTTTATTACCCATACAGAAAGTGAAAGTTCGGGAAATTATCCTTCACCCAAAATGCTACAAAACGCCAAATATTTCATAAGAAATTTAGCCGTCATAACCAAACAAAGCCACTCCTTGAACGGAGCCTATTTCAGAAATATTTACATAAAATTTCAATTTTAAACTTAATTATTTATCAGTTAACAACTATTGGACTAGAAAAAAAAATCAAAAAGGAAATCCGCGATTATACGTTAGCGAATCCCCCCCCGTTCGATTTTCACAAAAATTGGTATCTAGCATGTATTTTGAGCGCTGAATGCGAATTTGCCATCCCCGTGACCATAGGGGGTCAAATTTGACCGCTAGAGGTCACCAAACTTTGCAAAAAATTTGAGAATTTCCTGGTTATTTGGAATTTTAAGGTCAAAATAGACCTCAA
>VYYI01003474.1:0-12130 GCA_021029175.1 Bilobella aurantiaca
CTAGAAAATTCTTTCAAAATCTCCGAAAAAACTTGAGCACGATGTTTCCTGCTCTTCAAATCCGTAAGAGCCTCTAACTCCGCATCGCCGTACTAGCACAAAATTTTCAAATTTATAACAAACTGCGTTTCAATTATATATAAGATTCAATTAAACTTGAAATCTATTACGTAGTAAACGGTTTTTCCCGATTCAGTATATGGCGCCATTTTTAATTGCAACTATTCAAATTTGTACCCAATACGATGCTTTAATACTGTTCAAAGCGGAAGTTTGCAGTTAAATCCAAGTTATAATTGCCTAAGTAGATTTTTTTGTGGTCTGCCGCAGATAAATTTAGTTAACAGGGCTAATTAGGATATTTAAACGATATAAGCTAGAAAACGCTTGTCATTGTAAACGTTCATTTAAGTTACTATCTACCTGTGAGAAATTGCCTCGTAAGAAGTCTATTTATGCTTAAATCGCCAAATCAAGCCACTTCTATTCACAACTCAACTCAACATGAACTTTTTTTTTTCAAAATGTGTGCAACACGTTGACCACAGTTGTGGCCAACATATGTTATCAAACTAGAAGTCCAAATAAAGTGACCCGGAAGTAATTAACACACTTGATTTATGCTTTAAATCCAACATGTTCACAAATTTGAGTGATGTTATAATCCTATCAACAATTGTCCCAAGGGAGCAAATCGCTACTTCATAGACGTTATCAAAATTCTACATTGTTTTTTTAATAGTACCAGAAATTCAAAGATACCTATGATCACTACGTAAAATGTAGCTGTAATTCTTAACTTTAATAAATTATATATAGACAATCAATTTTCCTGATAATTTCGTATTTTTTGAATTTCGTTATATATCTTTATGGCAGTACTTTTTATTAGCAAATCAAGGGCCTTGCCTCCATAACAAAACGAGTCTACGCAAGTAAATTAAAAATTCAAAAAGTTGCACTACAGCACACTGAAACGCCCAGCTCCCGTAGATGGACAATTTTTTGAAAATTGTATAAAAAATACTTACATATTCAAAAAATAAAAATAGGGACGATGTAGACTAGCAAATTAAAAATGACTAAAAATTGTGCGACCGGAATTTTTTTTACACTAAAATAATAAGGCTCTTAGACTTAATAATTCCAAAAATTTGAAATTTTCCATTGTTATGTGAGAAGCTGAGGGAGAATACTAGTGTAAATGCAACATTTTAATAGATTATGCTACACTTGCGCAAGGTTTATGGATGATTTCGAAGAAATAAGTAGCTTGATGTTAATTTCGAAGGTAAAATTATGTTGAAATAAAGAATTATCTCAAGTCGCATCTTAGATAAATATTTTATGCATCTACTGCTTTCAAAATTTGCTGCAGATTTATTTGCAAGTTAAAACATTGAAAAGTGTGCCGTAATTTAATTCACAGTAGATATAGATATCATGCTTAGATATTTCTAGGCCCATGTTAGCGAATGGACGATATATTTTCAATTCTACTTGTTAGAGTTGCAATGCCTAACTTTATGCTTCTTGGAAATATTTCATCATTTAGCATCCATCATGACTCACCCTCACATTTACCTGCAATTAGCATCTACTTATAACTTGCTGCTTATGCTCAAAGCGTGCGTCAGGAGCATTACTTCATGTCCAGAATTATTTGCATTTATATGTTCTCCACACGGTGTCCTGCATGTTAGTAACATTTCGACCGCTGGAACGCTCTGAAACATTAAGTATTTTACTAACATGAAGTCAAGCCAAATAATCCTATTTAGTTCAATCCTGTTTTTCTATATTCGTAAGTTTTTCAGAATAATAAGTATTTTGTGATAGAGGAAATGAAACAGGAAATTTACAACATTAATTTGTTTGTTATAGTTACCGTGCACGCTTCCACAATGCATGTAGACAAGTGCGACAATAGGTGTGGTGGATCGAAGCGTAAGCATAATTTGTAGTCATGTAAATCTAAAACATAATTTTACTACGTACATAATTTTAACATTAGTTGTACGTCAAAATCATTATGATCCGTTGAGTCGAAAATATCTAGTTTCGAAAATTTGGTTTTACTATCTCAGATATGATACAGGATATGCATACAACAAATTTGGTTTTACTATCTCAGATGTGATACAGGATATGCATACAATAAACTTGGTTTAGGCAGGTTTACTTAGTAAAATAATCCAATTTTGTTGCAATAAATGCTGCAAATGCTTTGCTAGCGTTTAGTAAACTGTTAACTCCTGCAACAACTTCGCCTGTTGCCAAAAATTTTTTAGTTTTTTTCTCACTAGATTCTTGACTATGTAAAAGTATTGAATTTAAGCAGAATGTTGTAACTTGATAATGGTAGGTTAGTGGTGGTTAATGCCAAAGTAACATTTTGTTATGGTTTTAGTGAATCCATTTGGGCCATCGGGAACTTGCAAGAGCTGCTGCTTGGAAAAAGGGTTTTACGGGGGTGGGGATTGTGGCGACGTCCTTTGGAGACATTGTCGCTGCGTCATGAATCCGCCAGGTGGATTTGTCGCCGCCGGTCTCTATCCGCACCCCCAAGGATAAATATCGAGAAGATAGCAAGGAGAAAAAACTATAGGAGAACTATTTGCAAATACACCTATATTTCTTTATAATTAAATAATATCTTCAATTAAAAAACATTACTAGAGTCACTGCTCAATTTATTTCATACTTGGAGCTGCAACCAATCAATCGTCCTTAAGAAGTGTCTTTTTTAATGTTTTCAGAGTTGCTTGCGCTAGCAATTGGTGCAAATACATTATCCTACTCTTGTAAAATTTTGACCCCTGTGTTGATCATACGTAGAAAACGCTTTTTACTACATCTTAATTAGGTGATTATAACCGCAACAATACTTATTCTGAAATGTGTTTTGTCAAATTTGGAACTTTTTAGGCTTTGAAGTTGTTAGTTAAGTATGCGATAAAAAAATTCGCTAGATTTTTTTTGTTTCAATTTACAATGCCAAAAATGGCTGCTATTAACATTTGGCGGGTAAATTGGATACATTTTAAATTGTCGTAGGGTACATTAAATCCGTCCTTATATTTAATCCTTCGTCCTTAATCCGTAACTATCAAATTAATTAAATGTACTGTTAATGTAAGCGCGAAGGTAAAATATTTGACATCTGGTGGAATTCAATAGCTTGTGTAATATGTTGTAACTGTAATGAGCAGAATGCCGATTTTACTAAATACGAAATTACTCAACTACTTAACCCCAAAACTAAAAGCAAAACACTGTAATCTACACTACAATTTCATGTGCGATTCTGTTGTCAAATACAGGCCTTCCCCGCCCCCTGGTCCATGGTCAATAAAGGTCGTTGAAGGGTTGCAAGTACTTAGCTTTATTATTAGGTTGTGCTTCTTAAGCTAGTGAAATATAAGATGATTGTGAACTGAAATGCCCGAGGTATTTATACCTGATCCGTTAAAGCAGTGTCAACTGAAACAAATTGCGTTATTTAACTTACTAGAAGAGACATTTCTTGAAAAATTAAACCAAAGTTACATCACTAATTCCTCCGAATTCTCATTCAACCAAAATTTGACACATTTATTATTGTGCTACACAGTGACGAAGAGCATTAGAGTGAGTTTTTGAGGTCTCTGGAGCAAGATGCCCTGGCCAGCGCAGTGGATAACACTGCCAACCTTACCTTTTGCTCTGTCGCTCACATCATTCATTGTCCTAATAAATTATATAAACTTATATAACTAAATATATACAAATTAAATTTGGAAAAAGATGCAAATGCAGTTTTAACAAAAATGAAAATTTCAGTAAATTAATGTTTAAACAAAATAGCGTCAATTGATGAATAAAGTTAGATATGATTGTGATTATCACACTTAATGTAACGTGTTGTACCGTATTGTCATTGCTAAATTTGCCGTCATTGATTTTTCGAGATCTTTCTTATCCGAGCCCAAGTTTGTAGAGCTTGGGATTTGAGAAGTGATAAAAATAAAATTGTGAAAGTGTAAAAAATTTAAATTTTGAAAGTTCAAATAAATTTGTTTTCAAAGACTAAGTGCTAATATTATTCTCTGTATATTTAAATTTTGTTAAACTAGAAATCTAGCATCAATAATTGTCTATTTTGCATACAAATTGCCTTTTATTTTGACTATTTATTACACCTTAATATACAGGTCTTGTGAATTGAATAGCTATATAGTAATATTAACTAAGATCTATTATATTAAAAAATTTAAAGTAAATTAACTAGCTTTAAGTTAAGTTCATTTAAGCACCTTCCAGGAATCGAGTGGTAACTTTTGTAACCTCAAAATCGTTGGCCGTCCCCATGCCAACCACATAAAACCAATCACAACACACACACAGCTCTCTACATAGTAGCCATCTATTTTCACCACACAGGAATCGTTCACGGTTGCCGTTGTCGTCGACAAAAGTACCGTTCCGTTAACGACCGTTCCGTACTCCACCGTTGCGTTCCCCCTACTCTCAGTCCCGTTAAGCACAAACGTCGTATTACCAGTCAAGCTCGGTTTTGCGAACACGTCGTGCACAAATCCCGAGCACGCATGCACGTATATTGTGACATAGTCCACGAGCCATAGCGCCACGGTCTCCGGCCACATCCTACCGACGTTGCTCATTGTGTTAATTAGCGTCATGTAAGTGCCGCCAATGGCAGGGTCGCTGATTTTTGCCGAAAATGCCATTCCCGATACAGTCATGGAATATACCGGTACCAGATGTATGGCAAAAAGGGCAAATAGGGCAAAGTAGTAACTAGTCGGTAGTTGCCCATCCGGTCCAATAAATGAAGGTGTCCAAAGGATAAATACGGCGAAAAGTAATCCGCAAATTAGGTTAAAAGGCAATGCAGTTATGTACACCCCCATTGCGTTCGACCCTACGGTATACCGACTAATGATGATCGGTAATAGTAACTTTACCGGTATTAGTGGTATACTGAAGAACGCAACCCACTCTTTGGGGACACCGTTCTCGACCAACTTTAACTTGGACATAGCGTCCATAGCCGCGACGCCCATTTTGACGGTGAGGTAGAACACCATGAGATACTGGATGTTGCGCAAGCGCAAGATTTTCCATAAGTTTTTGTAACTCGCACATATGTTCATGTGCTGCTCACTTACCGCAAGACACTCTTTTTCTTCTGTTTTGAATATTAGGATGCATGTCGTTGTGATTGCAAATACGATGCCCCAGAAAAATAGGAATTGAGGCAGGCTCACAAGGCCGATGTCTAAGGGTACGGCCCTGAATTTGTTGGCAAAGGACGCTGAATTAAGGGCAAGAAACCCTGAGTACCCCATTACATTACCAAGGGTGTTTCCCACGGCGTTGCATGTCGCGGCGTAGCCCACGTTCTTCCGTTGCAGCATTGTAAGGGCCCACCCATCTACAGTGATATCCTGCGTTGCACACAGGAAGTTGAGTATAAAAAATACGATGGTTATCACTGTCACCTGAACTGAGTCGAGCAACTCTTCAATCCAAAAAGTCAGCACGAGCAAGAAGAGGGCAATTAGGTATTGAAGGGGTATGAGCCAACTTTTGCGCCTACCGAGCCCTTTGAAGTAAAATGCGTCGACTATAGGTGCGTAGAGAACTTTAAGGCCAAAGGGCCACCCGGCGATGCTAAACTGGGCCTGTTCAGTGTAGGGGACTTTTCTAGTTTGGAGCAAAAAGGGTATAGTTGACATGATGCCAAGAGGAATGCCTTGGAGAATGTATAGCAGAAATAGGAGAAATATTGAGGGCAAATCTTCGCGAAAATTTGCCTTTTGAGCAACTTCCAACTTCTGATTTTCAACTTTGAGCGACTCTTCGGAACTTTTATTCTCACTATCGTTTTGGCGGAGAATGGTAATGCTTGCCGTGGAGCGCTGGCGGCTCCATGTGGCGGATCCGTTTTTGGTGGGGCTTTCTTCAGAATCAGAGGTGGTCATGGCGGGGGAGGTAAGTAGAGATTTGCCGGCTTCCTCGACAGCTTCTGAGGCTTTTACCATCGGCGGCTCAAGGTCCCTTTTGATAAGAGTAAATGAAGTAAGCTCAATTACTTTGGATTTCATGCCGAGGCAGGTAAAAACAATAATTGAAAAAAAAAAACAGGAACCGCAACAGGTGCAAAAATTTAGCCTTGTCTGAACTTGGCGTAACGCCTTGAATTCTTTAAATGCTTTGCCTTTGCTTTGCTTTGAAAAGTGACTCGAGCCAAATGTACAGAGAGATAAATGATAAAGTTTGTAAAGGCTATTTGAGCACTTGAGAGGGAAATCAAAGGGCCTCCAGAAATAGATACTATCGAGTAACAATGGCCTGGCCACACACTTCCTAGCCGGAGCACGTGACCGGAGCTTTTTTAAATGTTTGTTTTAGAATTTTAGAATTTTAAAATTAGAAAGGAAAATTTCAGAACCTAGCTCCTTTGGAAAAGCGTTCGAAAACTTTGAGGTGTCTCAATTAAAAGTAATTATGATGATTTAACTAAACTACACACATTACATGACACTGTAATGTGTGTTCTAATTTTACCTCAATTAATTGTCTCTTGTTATCCGAATTGTTTTATTTTACATTAGGTAAGAATAATTCACAAAATTTAGAATACATAAACGTAAATTATGCAGGGAGTTTTAAAACAGAATAATTGGATTTGTAAAAATTTTCCAAGTTGGAAATACTTACCAGTAATTGCCCCTCCTTCGATTCCTCCTTTCATAGACCATCTATAAAATGTCATCGGTTTTTGTCTCAACTAAATCATCTCTAACAAAACCGGAAATGTACCGAGCGTTTCAAAACTTTCGGAATAGCCGAATCCCAATTTGTTGGTTGAAAATTTATGAAAAATATTCAGTTTGGAAACTTTGCCAGAATGACGTAATTTTCAATTCCGTTGCCCAGTTTCCACTTGAATCGCACTGTAATGATATTGTAGAATTATACGATTGACAGACAGATCTACTTAATATGCTGTTAAATTTCTACATCAACAAATTATATTCAAATTTAACTTACTTTCAAGGCTGTTCAAATTAAAGTATAGTTGCTCAAGTATTTTTAAGATGGATGATAAATTGCAAAGGATGTGATAAATTGTCAAATTTGACAAAATAACTTAGAGATGAATGTGATCCTCACTGTATTTATGATGTACACTTGGAGGATGGTTTTCAAATTTGAAAAAGCAAGTTGTGCTAATGTACTTTAAGTAATGCAGATTCAATCAAGCTTATTTGATGTAAATCTCACTGTTAGAGTATGCGATTCATATTTTACAATCTGTCACTTAGTAATTCTCTCTGTAGGGATCTTTGATTGCTTTTGTTCTTCCTGTACTAATGCCTTGTCCGCACATTCTCGTTTAGTTATTTAGATCATCTTGAGATGATCTGTTTAAGTAATAACGCCCCATGTCGTAGGATGACTAGCATAATCATCCCAAGTCTTTATTCTGATCTCGACCAAATAAAACTTATACGATTTTATTCAACATTCACCCATATCAACATGTACATACTTATTAAATTAATACGTAATAGTGGTTCAAAATTTAGCTTAAGATAGATAAAAGTTTAGATAATGCATATCAATTCATTGTTGAACATTATCTTTTCCCGTACTAAAATTTTACGACACACAACTAAAAGTACTTCATTTTAGTAATTTCAAGTACTTCGAAGATACAAATAAAGTAAAATGATTTAAGTATTTTTAAAATGTCTAAAGTTTTAGAACTTGTACTAAAAGTTGTATGCATCTTAATTACTACTTTATTTGATTCATTATTGCCTTCCTGTTTGCAATTGTTTGAACATCATATTCTGCATTGTTTCAACACAAGACAAAAACATTTTCAAAAAGTTTTGAAAACATCATTCAACTCTTTGTTTGTTTAACTTGCTTTATAATCATATACCCGAAAATAAGTCTCACTTAACCGCAAAACTTTTGTCGACTAATGGTAATTAAGCATAATTAAGCATAATTAAGTGCCAATTAAGTTAACTTGAGGTGCCTTTCTTAAGGGTCTATAACTTCTTTCCAATAACAAAACTCTCAAAACAAAATAAGAAACTCTTTATACAGACACAATGAAGTTTGTTTTAGTGCTATTGTTCCTTTGTTTGATACTTGGAACCAGTTGGGCTTATGCACCTTTCGAGGTTTGCTTTATTTGAAAACAAGGAATTTTGTTCTCAAAATGTTCCAATTTTGTGCTAGAAATCGTTTAATTTTGTTTCAAAATTAATGTTTGTTTAACAGAGAGACGGTACGTTTAAGATTGGATTTCCGTGCATGACGCAGAATGAAGTTGCCGCGCACAACGCGAGATTCGACAGAAAGGAAGTGTCGTACAGTGTGCGCCACATTGACTGTTACAATGGCGGAATATGTGCGCCGGGAAGTGACGGAAGGAACATTTGTCAACAAGCATAAAATTGCATCCCTCTTTATACAACACATGTATAACTAAAAGACAACAAAAATTAACCACTGCTAACAATTAAGCCATTTGAAAGCAATTAACAACTTATAACAACTAACTTACATCTACCAAAATTAAAAACACACAATAAAGTTTTAATAAAAATTTCAAATTTTTTTTAAAAGTAAATAAATAATAATATATGTAACACACATATATCAGTTTTGAGTCCACAACGGATGTTGGATCGTCAAATTTTCCTGGAAAATCCAAATGATACATTTTGAGGTAAAAACAACTTGTACATACCTTTTCCTTATTGAGAAATTATATTTGTACAAGTGATTGTACATGCTACATAGGGATGGCGTTTCCGTTTCGTTTCGTTTACTCAAGGAGACGGAAACGAAACGTATAACTTGGAAACGGAAACGTATCTGAAAAGGATTTTCGCTTTGTTCACAAAATATTTGGAAACGGGCTTCGTTTTGTTTCTGGAAACGACGAACCATCCCTAATGCTACATACGTTTATACCAATTCGAAATTGTCCAACTGGATGAAAAACAGTACCAGTAATGTGCGAATTGATATTCTTCGTATTTGCAGTAGTCTGCCGCAGGCAACACGAGTTTGGCCACTAATTCTTGATACGTTTTGTGTTCTCATAAATTTGTCAAATGCATTTGACACCTGTAACTCATAATGCATTCAATAGTTGTTCTATATTTCTACACAATTTAGTATATTCTACTGTACAAATGCCGATACAGGGATTAGTTATGTTCGGATTTGTAATTGCCGTTTTTTTTATGATAGATTGTTTTGATTTGCCGCTGAGCATTCGCGCGTGCGCACAAAATGCACTTCAAACCACCAATTGCGCTCAATAACACACCCATAAATGCTCATTAAAAGGAATTGTTCACGCTTAGAAAATTGAGCATCCTATTTGTTTTACTAAAAAAAATCTCTTGATTATATTTAGTAAATAAGTATTGTGCTGCATTGATATTAAAATTTTAATACAATTTTTGACCAACCCGTCCTACGACAGGAGGTCTCAGAAAATTTAGGCGCTGCTGTGCAGAACTCTAAATTCTAAAAACGAGCATTTATGACCTAGGAATATACAAGAGTAGGGTGTAGGTGAGTTGTTTGACCTACCAATCACTGGGTTAAACCGTTATTAGAAAAAATAACCTTTTTTCAACAGGAAAAACTTCTCAATCTCAAATATGTACAAATAACATTCAATTTGGAGAGGCAGTTTTACTATGCTGGGATTCGAACCTGTGACTTATTCAGCCGGAGAATGACACAACGCTGCCATCATACACCGTATAAGGTGTACTCACATATACCGTCACGGCTTCAAAAACTATTGTTATTAATGCAAGATGCTTTTTATAAAAATTTAAAGACTTAGAATCTGTCACATGTACGTGTAAAAAAAGCCTAGTTTGTCAATTACCCAATTTAGAAAAAATATAAATATATGTAACTACCAAAGGAAGATGACTCATACAACGTATACCGATCCGTCAGCAGGTTCCGTGATCCCTTTTAATTTTTTTTACTAACTTAAATGCTTACTAAACCTTAATTAAGCAACACTTATTCTAATCTTTAAAAAATATTTTAATTGACCAAGAACCCAAACACAACTACAGACAAATAATCATTTTTACTAAATACTAAATTACTCAACTATTTAACCCGAAAACTAAAAGCAAAACACCCTAAGCTACTCTACAACTTCATTCGTGATTCTGCATAACACATCTGTAACCAGTAATTCGTGTTGATTATGGCTTTCGCCATAGATCAAATAGACGATTGATTGATTATTGCAATATTGCAAAGATTAATTTTACAAGTTTAAGAGTCAACATAGGAAACCAGAAACTGAGGCCTGTATTCTTTTATTCTGGACAACATTACGAGTATTTATTATGCTACAAATATATTAAAATACAGTTATTATGTAGTATACGTATTATTATTAAATATATTCTTACATTATTACTAAACTTTGAATTTTGTCGACTGTATTTGGGAATATATATCTGGCGTTAACGGTACGTAAGTCTGCTCTTTGCTTGAAAACACGTAAACCTTATCCGCAGGTGCTGAGACGTAGAACCCCTCCTTTTGTAAATCCACTTTTTTTAGTTTAAAAGATGCTGGAACATTAAGAAATAAAAGTAATTAATATTACCGGCAATTAATTTTGCTTTTAAATGTTATACATAATCTGTATTGTAGTGTTATCATGTTGCATTCTTATTGTGAGATAATACTTAATATCGCAAAAGACAAATATAGTGTTAAAATTGGAGGACTGTTGGTAGTACTTACCAGTCATAGGCATCTCTTTTAGAATTCTAATGAAAATTGGCCTAGCATAAGTTGGTAGTTCTTTCTTCAGGGAAATTGCAAGTTGGTCTAAATTGACTTCGTTTTCAGGATCAGCAATGCTGGCCATACCAGCCCGTCCTTCGTTGCCAGGCAACAAAACACCGTAAACTGCTACATCCTTGAGGCCAACGATTCTACTAATGACAATTTCAACTTCTGCTGTCGACACATTTTCACCACGCCATCGAAAAGTGTCGCCTTGCCGATCCAAGAAGTAGAAATAACCGTATTCATCCATGCGCAAAAGGTCGCCTGCATTTCAAAATCACAGAATTTATTACGACAAAACATAAGTTACCGTAAATGTCCAACTAATGGTACAGTCCGAAACCAACGCACAGTTTCTAATATTTTTTTCAGAAATTTTCAAAAAGAAATATACTCGATGTCCTCAAATCACACATACATGTTAAAAAATTGGGAAAATAGTATCGCGCAGAGCGTTTATCTGGGTGTTTACGGTAAGTTAGTGCACAGTGGATAATTTGAAGCTGCTTAATAGTTTCTTACCTGTTCGAAACGCTGAATCGCCTTTTCTCAGAACATCAGTAATTATCTTCTTTTGCTTTGCCTTCTCATCAGTATACCTGTAACTTGAAGAAGGCGATCACATATTCGTTATGTTAATTTTTATATAAAAATTTCACACAATCACATGCACTCACATACACAAATAAATTATCATTATTATTTAAAATATAATAAGAAAGTTGATTTAGAAATACAAACTGTCGTACCCTCCAAATTCGTTCATAGCAGAACCCTTCTTAATTAGGCCAATCAATTCTCCCGGTTCGTTAACACCACATTTCAATACGAGCCCTGTCTTTTCGTCTCTTAAAATGTCTCCAGTCTCCTTGTTGATCTTGACTAAGGAATATGGTAGGAAGTTGGTAAGGAAATGCGGTATGAAACCAACTGCTCCTGGTGTACCATCCAAGTTTCCCAAATTTACGTTCCCTTCGGTAGAACCATACACTTCGATAATTTTTGGAATGTTAAACCGATTGGTAAAAGCTGTCCAAATTTCAGGTCTCAGTCCCAGTCCATAGGCAAAACGGATTTTATGGAGTTTGTCTTCTGGTTTTAGCGGTTGGGCTAAAAGGAAGCGACAAATTTCACCAATGTACTGGATAACCTGCGCAAACAATTTTACATTTGTAAGAATGTAAGAATGTAAGAATGTAATGCGGAGAAAGGGCGAGAAGCGGAGCAAAACAACGAATAGGCTAAACCATCT
>VYYI01003475.1:0-12129 GCA_021029175.1 Bilobella aurantiaca
CAACAACAACAAGCACAACAAGTTCAAGGAACCACCAAAGCGTCGGCGAAACGTAGTCCTAGTCCCAGTATCATTGCTGAGAAAAAAACGGTGGGGAAAACGACTCCACCTCCACAAATATCATCATCAGCATCCGCGACACCACCGTCACCGTCACCAGCAAAAACTGTGGAATCCCGTCGGGATTCCGGCAGGCGGCAGCACGGGGTTGAGAATTTAGAAGACTCTGCTAGTGGTGTTGTTGTGCCGGACGGTGGCGGGACTGGTGGAATTACGTTCATTCCAGCCAAGGCGAAACCGATCAAAGTCCCGTCTGTCTTTGTCAAGTCCGTGCCGCTGGCTTCTAGTAATTACGCAGGCCCTGGTGAGAACATGGAGGGCACTGTCGTTTCCAAAGCAGGCAAGTCCAAGAAGGGTGTGACGGAGAATGGGAAACAGCAGAAGAAACATGCGAAGGCTTCGAGGGGTGGACCGAGTCTGAAGGTGGACCGTGGAACCGTGAGATTTTACCGGGGCGGGGATGAGGAGGACTTGGAACCGCCGGCAATGAGACTTCGGAGTGTAAGTAAAGTCTTTTGCTCTGATGGAATTTTGTTGGGGTTGAAGAAATTTAAAGGTTTTTTAATGAGATTTTTTTTTGTATGAAGGAAAATTTTTTAATGGGATTGTTTTTGTATGAAGGAAAATTTTTAGTGGGATTTTTTATTGCACGAAGAAAATTTTTAATGGGATTTGATTTTTAATTGTATGAAGAAAAAGTTTTTGAAATTGGATTTTTATTGTGTGAAAACAAAAAGATTTTTAATGGACTTTTATTAATCTAAAAAAATTAAAAGTTTTTAAAATAATTATATAATTTTATAAATAATAAAAAAAACTATTGGTTTTTTTTGGATTTTTTGAATGACAATTTAATTTTGTATTGTTGTCGTGTTATTCCAGGAGCGCCCGACGGACTCCTTTGATAGCAAAGTGCCCTGGGTCTGTGCATTTTGCAAACTGGGCCCGCATGCCCAGCGGCTGGGTGACTTGTTCGGTCCGTACTACATCAACACTGCGCGGGAAGATTTGCAGGAGATTACGAAGGAGTCCGGTAGTGCGGCGGTGGAGAGTCGGCTCAAGACGGAACTTCAAAAAAAGGAGACTTGGATGCATCAAGGTTGGTTTAAATATTAATTTTTGAATTGAATTTGGAATCTTAGTCGGATTTTAGTAATAGCTGAAAATTAATTTGGAATAATAATTGAATTTTTTAAAATTAGCTGGTATTTTATCTGGAGTAATAATCGAGTTTTAGTAATAGCTAAATCTTAATTTGGAGTTATAATCGAATTTTCATAATAAATGGTATTTACTTTGGAAAAATGATTGGATTTTGTAATTTTAGCGGGAATTTAATTCGACATAATCATCGGATGCAAATAATAACTGGAATTTAATTTGGAATAACAATTGGAATTTGATTCGGAATAATAACTGGAATTTGAACTCTATATGCAAATCTTGGAATTCTTTTATTAACACGTGACTGATTTTTTTCGTTGAGCAGATTGCGCCCTGTGGGCGGGTGACTTGCTCCTCATCGGCACGTCCATCCGGGGACTGGACAAGGCGGTGTACGACGCGGAAACGGTCAAATGTACGATTTGCACCCGGCGCGGAGCCACGGTCGGCTGTCTCTCCCGCAAATGTGGCCAGGCGGCCCACTTCCCCTGCGCCCAGAAGATGCAGTGGGAATTGGATGATGAGACGTTCCTCTCCTACTGCTGTCAGCACACCGGACCGTCCTTCTAATCCAAATTACAAACAACTAATGTAATATGATAAGAAATTACTTAGTGATGATGATGATAATGTTGTTATTATTGTTGTTTTTTTCTTGTTGTTGTTCCTGTTATTGTTGTTGTCTCGTCATCGTCGTGATAATTCTTTAGTTATTGTTATCTTTTTCTTCCCTATTAAATATGTATTAGATCTTTGGCTAGGAATTCATTTTGAGAATTTTTTAGATAATCTTTGCTCATGTATTATTTTCCCTAGACATCAACGTAATCAGATCTTTGTAGAAAACTTGAAACTCTGCAAGAATTATTATAGTTTATATTATTACTTTTAATTACCTTTTTTGTACATATGTGGACTCTGGTTTTCTCAGAATAAGACTATTATTAACATTGCGTATTTTCGTGTACGTTTCATTTGTACAACATAATTTTTTTGTAATCTGGGGGCACACAGTTTTTCCGAGTGTTATTCACATAGGATTTACATTATCGTTATTTACATAATACAGTGATTTATTGTGCTTCGGTAACCCAAACATTAGTTATTTACATTATTGGATGCATGCGGAAGAATAATTTTGCATGTAAATGTTAGAAGATACCCGGCGGCAATAGGAGATAATTTATCTATCTACTGCCTGGCTGGCAGTGTAGTTTTTAGCAGTGGTGGATGCCGAAGATGGGATTTGAAAATCATGTAAAAATTAGCTTTTACTGCGGGTGCTGTGTGCGTGCTGTGCTGTGACTGGCGCTTATTCTTGAATTCTCCACATATTCACCATAAATAAAAGAAATCTGAAATAGTAGAGAATAAGTAGAAATCTGAATTTAGGCTGTCGAAATGTAATGACTATTTTCCACGGGATTTTTGTGGAATTTGAAGAATCATTCTTCTCAATTTTTCCACCATGATTTCTTCGGATTTGACAAGTTGGATAAATGTGAAAGGAGAATGATACATAATATCAAAATGTTTTGCATATGGTTTTGCCAACGGAATAAAGAACACTTTGAACTTTATGCAGAGTAGAATCTCATAGCAGTATTTTTCTAACTTTGCATTAAAATGTAAAATTCCCATTTTTTTTACTATTTCTTTTACTATTTGATTTGATTTTATTTTACTTCTCATTCGAATGGAAATGATTCTGGGAACTATCCGAGTGGTGGAGGATCCTCCTCCTCAAAATCAATCAAATTATCAAATCAATCTCAAATTTAAATAAAGGCGGGAAGCTGGAAGCTCCGAATTAATAAATTTATTTATACACGAAAATGAATAACATCCTCCGCCATAACAAGTCGTAATTTAGCGGCACACTTCAAGTTTCACAGCAGAAAAAAAATAATTTATTTGGGGGAAAAACACACCGAAAATTCCCACCAAAATGTAGAGATCAGCCGTGGGTTTTGGACTGCACATCATTTGCCACTGGAGTAACAACAAAAAACGAAAACAACACATTTTCTCAACTGCACTTGCTCCAACAACAGGTCCCGCACGAGTCAAAACATATCACATGATGGCAAGGATTGTAAAACAGAATGTGTGCAGCTCCCTCACTAAGCGTTCCCCAAGGACTTTTGCACATTCCAAAATTGGAGAAGTTCCTCCGGATCACTGAATCCATGCTGAGTGATGACATACTTGAAGTCCTCCTCCCGCGGATTCTTCGTGGCGGGTTCCCAGAAGCGGAAATAGTTCGAATGGTACGGCTCGATGTTCATTTTCTTGGCGCACAGAGCCACGAAAATATCATCGAACCGGAAATGCTGGGTGTAAAAGGAAGCGTAGTAGATATCACGTAAGGCCGCCCTGGACATGACAATGGCTCCGGCCGGAACGTACGGCGGGAAGTAGTTGAACGGATACTCCTCCAGCGGCAGGAACCATTTTGTCCCTTACAAAAGCAAGAATCACAGTTTTGAAAATCCCGCCATTTATATTATTTTCCATACTGATTATCTGATTTAACTTTTTTTTAAATAATGAGGAAAAAAATGTTACCAATTTTATGCCTGTGCGGCGGAACAAAAAAGACATATCCACCATACAGTTTGGCATTCGGTCTCAACTCAATGTCAAAATCAGATCCCGCATTCCGCCACCCCTGCCTGTCATCAGTCTTCACAGTGTTGATGAGATTATCACGGAGGGGTTGAGGGAGTACTTGACCCCCGTGACCCGCCCCACCACCACCCCCCGTCTTCATAGTTTCCCAATATTTTGGGTAGCCCGTGGGATGCCTCACAAATTTGAGGAGATTCTTCACGGACACGTACATGTCATCATCCACAAAGAATATAAACTGGAAGTCGGAGCATGACCCCGCCGCCGCCCACCGCATCCCCATCATCGTCTTCAACGTATTGTTGTAGTACGAGTCCACAAAGTCCGCTCGGACAACGTCATCATTCCTGAGAATCTCCTCATCAATCAGATCTTTGACTAGGAATCGCTTCCCATCCCGCTCGATCGTCATCTTGTCATCGTCCACTCCCTGGCCGAGGAGGAAAACCGTTTTGGTTCGCACGTCCGTGAACCTTTGAGCTCCCCACGAGGCCCGGATGACATCTCGTCGGCGGAAATGAGTTACGGCGGACTTGACGAGGACGAGGAGCCGGAGCGGCTCGGAACAGCCGGTGGTCACATTGTTGATAAATTTGAGTGAGGAGTAGCGGCGGTTAATTGGGGCGTGAGATACATATTCGCCTTCCCTGGTATGGGGAAAAAACAAAATTAAACTGAATATCAATCAATAGTAATAAATCCGCAATAAATTCAAAAAAAAGCAAAAAACAATTCTGAAACAAATTCACCAATAAATAATAATGAAGAAATTAATTCGTCAAGAAATAGCTGATAAATTCATCCAAAAATTGCAAATAAATTCAATAATGATAAGCAAATAAATTCGTCAATAAATATTGGATAAATTCGTCAATAAAAATCAGATAAATTCGTCAACAAATACCAAATAAATTCATCAACAAATACCAAATAAATTCATCAACAAATAGCAGATAAATTCATCAACAAATAGCAGATAAATTAATCCAAAAATTGCAAATAAATTCAATAACAGTAAGCAAATGCGCAGGAGTCAAACTAGAACTAACTAAAGAAACTAGCCGCAGCGGTCAAACTTGAATCTAAATGAATTCAAAAATCAAAATCAACGCCAAAACCGCGCCAGAAGTATCATTGAAACGTCGTGGCTCTCACCGAAATTTCCGAACGAGTTCCGGGAAATTCTCCACGTCCAGCGGATATGAGAATTCCGTGTAGTAATCCCGTTCCAGCGGGTGCCTAAACACCCCGGAAATGTCAACTATGACGTAGACAAATGTGAATGACACCAAATACAGGCATGCTCGTTTCAAATTCTTCACCATCTTCACCTCAGATAGTCCATCCTGAGAGACTTTAAGGGTCGTTAAAAAGGGGGGAAATTCTTTATAGAGATTCCAAAACAAAATACGCGCCTACTGTCTGTTCATCATGGGTCTGGCCCGGGGTCCAGGCTAAAATTTCATATCATCATCATCATCATCCTCATCCCCACATAGATCTGATCTACGTGCATCCACCATCAAAATTCCCGCCGCCAAGTCATCTTCTATGGCCATCTGTGGGCCACAGATGAAGAAATCCCTTGACGCCTTTCCCCCGGGATCCTCTGGGATGGCATGAGAAGCAAAACGTATGTCATCTCATCCCATTTAATCCATGGGAACTCTTCAACTTGATAAAATAATTGCTTTGGGGACCCCTCCGTTGCTGCTGCTGCTGCTGTCAGGAGGAACGCATTGGCCATTGACCCTGAGCAGGTCCATGAAATTTAAGCCTTTGAATCCCCATTTATTCTGATTTGCCCACTGCATCCCTTTTTAATCATGTAAATATCTGGAGGAGTTGATTTGGAATCAAAATGTGATTGTTCCACGAACAAAAAAATACGCCCTTAAACCACTCTATATTTTTCAAGGAGCTCCACAGTAACCCACCATTGCCACACTTACTTTACTTGTCCAAAACCCTCGTTGCTGTGACTCCGGTGTGATTTTTACATTTACATTATTACCTTTTGATTTGTTTTCTTCAATTTTTACTGATCCGACCCGACCCGACGCGACTTTAAACCCTGCGGACGACGAAGGAGTCCTTCTCCTCATCATCATCACCATGATATTATTATTATTGGAGCATCTGTGTCATAATATCGGTTGTGAAAAATCTATCAAGAAGTGCATCGGAGCCACGACGACATCATCGTCACCACCATCATCATCATCGCTTTGAAAAGAACCCACGGCAGCTGTGCACCATTTATTTATTTATTTAGTCTGGGATAATATATATATACATATAAATATATGTAATAATGGTAGTATCGTAGGGATTTTACAGACATTATATATCAGACGGCAGATCTATATATTTATTCCCCGTGCGGAAAAAATAGCACTTTTTTGCGACGTCCACTCGCTGGAACTTTTATCATTATATATTTGCACATACGGCCGCAGTTTTACCTTATAACCTCACCCGCTCTCGGAGAATCTATCGTCTATGTGGTGGTGCTTTTGAACAAGTCAATAATTCGGGACGTTCCAGTGCAAAAAACAAAAAAACAAACCAAAACAAGGAAACTACGTTCAACGAGGCGGGACTCATCACATTGTTATCATGGACGACTACTCCGACTCCAGTAAGTAACACCGATTCATTCTGTTTTTTTTTGTTCAAGAAAATTACTGTAGTAGTAGTAGTAGTAGTGTAATATAATGTGGTAGGTAACTCTCGTCTCTCGTGAATTTCCCAAAAGTTTATGGCCGATGATACGTGCGCAAAGTACATTGCATTATTGACTGGGAAATTAGAGCAATTCGGACTGTGGACTGACTGGAGTGAGAGGTTGGGTTCCGTTCGAGTGGTTTCGAGCGAGATTTTTATTCTTGCATAGGGAGGAAGTGACGTCCAATAAATTAAGTCATGTTGTTCACGGTCATGGACCACTGGCTCCACCTTGGCTCGTGATGAAATAATTATTATTGTATGAGATTTCACAACTTTTGTGTTGTGCGGAGACAATTCTAATAGTTGACAGGAAGCTCCGGGTCGCCGTCGAGTATGATCCTTCGGGAATTCATCCTGTTGAATTACAGAGCTGTCGGTTTGACAGAAATTTGGCATCATCGCACAACTAACTTACCCCCGATTGTGCACCGCCCAATAGCGTTACATCTGCTCAGTATTGTTGACAAACTATTCTTGTACTACTCGTCTAGAGAGGTCATAGGGAGCGAGCTAAGGTACTTGGAAAGTGGGGCTTTGTTAATAATATACGAAGCTTTGGTGCAATGCTCTTCTGGGATAATCCATGGCCGGACGTCGGAATAATTTTTGGGAAAGTTTGATGGTTGATAGTACGAGGTTTTCCATTGTAGAATGTAAGGGTGCACTGCACATGGTCATATCTGTATTAGTCTACAAGCGTGGTAGAGAAATAGTGTTGTGTAATGCCTTTGACTTTGATTAGTTTCAAGTTATTACGGATGGTACGAAAGCAGCGGCGGCGGTGGTGGTGGTGGTGGTAGTAGGAATGAGGTGCTGCTGGTTAGTCCTTTATGACAAAAAGCCAGCGGGTGAATTCCCTTGAAAAAATTCATGTGCAAAAAAAAATTCAAGGACACAGGAGAGTGCGCGCACACAGGCACATGTATACACACAGCCGCACCACACCACATCATCATCGTTCATCTCACCCTGTACAAAAATGTTGGAGAGTTTTACTGGGTTTTCCGCACAGATATGCAAGAAAGGAGATGTTGTTCTCTCTGTTCTCTGTCCCTTCTTCTCTCTCTCTCTCTCTCTTTCTCTCTGACTCTCATCGCGGCCACGGCAGCTTCAGAATGTTTCAGGAATGTTCGACCTCGTCTCAATGGCAGCGTGAGCACGTTGCTCGTGTATATATAAAAATGAATAAAAAAATCACCTTCAACTCACTCTCTCTCTCTCTCTCTCGCTCTCTTGCTCGCTAGCTCGCTCGTTGTTGGCCATATTACCAAGAAGGGTTGAACCATTGGAAGAAAATCTCCGAGTGCTCTTTGTATATATATAGCCCAAGATATTACGTCGTCTCGTGCTAGTGGCCGCGTGGTTTAAATGTACCTGGTCTCACCATGTATGTGTGCATGCTTGTGTGTGTAAAATTTGTGCAAGTGTGTTTGTGTGTGTGTTTACATTTTGTGCCTGTGTCTGTGTGTGCATTTGCTGAATGTGTGTGTGTGTATGCGGTATGTGTGTGTGTGTCTGTGTGTATCTGCGGTGTGTTTAAGTGCTTGTGCGTTTATGGTGTGTGTGCATTTTGTGTGTATATGTGTGTGAGTTTGGATGTGCCATGTGTGTACGTTGTTTAAAAGCCTGGGTTAGTCCTATTAAATACGTGAAGAAGGCTGCAGCCTGCAGCACCACTAGCAGCGATGGCATTTACTGAAGCCAGCATTTTCAAGATGGATTTGACTCGACAGAACTTGAGAATTTTTACCTATGGTAGAAGTATGTAATGTGACTTGACGAAAAGATCACTCCACATCGCAACTACAACAACTTTTGCTACCACAACTTGTGCTGCTACTACTACTACTATTACGAGACTAGGTTTTACTCGAGTTAGTCATTATCATGAGCATCATCATTTCCCTACCTACCTGGCGGCGGTCGTACTCAATACACTTTCCTATATCCCATAGCCGAGCCATAGTTTTCCGCACGCGGCGGCGGTGGTGGTCACCGTTTGGGGAAGACCTTGAGCGAAAATCTTAACCCTTCTCATTTGCGCACCGTGTGGTTAAAAAATTGCTAGCGAGTGAGAGAGAGAGAGAGAGAGAGAGGGAGCGAGCAAGTTCTAAACTATAGGCAGAATCAGTACTCACTCATACTTTCATGCACGGGTAGTGGAAGTCGGTATGTGCTTAAGAGACTGTTCCCTGTGCTGGTTGCTGCGCACACTACACCAGTAACCACACGTTGACGTCTATGGCTGACTCCTCATTCGCACTGTACATAACTCACATATACGCACATGGAAATGGAGGACCAGGAGCGTGGGTTCTATATAGACGGCGCTCACACAACATTCCTGGCTCCTATAAATAAATACATGGCGGTTGTAATAATGAAAGAGCTAATAGGGCATGTGTGTGTGTGTGGGACGCGGTGGGTGCACCCTGGTATTGTTTACGCCATCGTATCGTAGTAGTAAGTAACGTCTCGACAGCGAGCTTGTGTATATGTATAGCCTGGAAAAGAGACTCCCGCCGTCTCCCGGCCCTTCCGGCGGGTGGATTGACGGGGGGAAACATACATGTTTCCTTGACTTACTGCGGGGGAGCTGGGACGGGGACTGGGGTTGACGAGGCGCGCGGGAGGGAATTTTAAAATATTTCAAGATAGAGTGCCACACATTTTTCTTGCTGGCACTGGCACGGCGTAGTGATTCTTATGAGAGAGAGTAAAGTTGAGCTCAAGGGCTTCTGCAATTTGTGAAGAAGACTGATGCCTGCCAACTCTACGGCCATTATTGCTAGGATGTTTCATCTTTGTGTGTTCGCGCGCGTGTGTTTGTATGTCCTGTGAGTGTGTGCTCGTGTGTGCGTATGCTGTGCGTGTATGAGTGTACGTCTACTACTATACTATGCGTTTGTGAGTGTGTTTGACGTGTGTGTGTGTGTGTGTGTGTGCTCGCCTATAAGCAATGGAGTGAAACTAGTATAATAATTTTACATTTTTTACGGAAATGTTTCGCTCTGCCACTCATCATCATCACCATCATCTTCATGGCCATGATCAAGTGTGCAGAGGTTTAAGCGGCGGAGTCCAATGCATTGCAATTCTGCTGCTGCTGCTGCCGCTGCCGCTGCTCATCAGCAACTTTATATACTAACAGCGGCGGCTCCTACTCTTCATCATATTATGCTATACATCTCGTATACACCACGAAACATATATATATATGCTCCTCCAGACCTATATGAGCCCCCTATTCCCTCGCTCTCCCACACTAACTTATTACATTTGGGACATTTGGGAATGGGTATAACGTCCTCAACGTTTACCCTTGTTCAGTTGCTGTAGGTCGTGTTTGGGTGATCGTTCATTTCCCTACGTTCTTTCCTATAATAATACTAGAGCCATTCAGCCATGCAGTCATACACAGACACACACTCAAACACACAAACACACATATACAAATATGCACGTCAACCATGATGATCCTACATCGCTCCCTGGCGTAACTCCTGCTGTAACATTGCATGCTCTCACCTTGGCATGTGATATGGCATGGCAGACACAGAAAGACATACACACACATGCACACACACACACACACATGGACTGGCGCGGGGGGTGAATATATAGGCAAAGTTGATACCTTTACTTTTGAGCAGTACGAATCTACCTCGAGACTCACGGAGAGGTGGCCGGACGATTCTCATTCTAGTCGCACACTCCACATCACACTGTCGTCACTATATACTTGTTCCCTTAGTGTACGTAGTAGATAGTGTGTGTGTGTGTGTGTGTGCTTGCATTGTGTGGCGGCGGCGGATATTGTGTCTGTAATGGTGGTGGGCCCAACAATGGATTTTCAGCCCGCATGTTCACACACTCCCGGGATGTTCCTCAGTAGTCGTCACCGTCATAGTAATTGTCATAGCGAGGTCGGGGGCTGACAGACTCATGGGGTGCTTGTGCTATAACCCTGTGCTTGTGATCTGACTGAGAGTGAGTCTCACGTTGCCCTCCGGACCCGTTTCCGGTCCCGTGGATCATTTCACCCGACTTTGTCTTTGTGTCCGTGTGTGTACCTGGAAGTCTAGAGGTTTTGACTGCCTCTCACTCCGTTCCCATTAAGTCAGCATTTGAGCTGTGTGACCTCTGTGAGCTGGGATATTTAATTTCCTGCTGACTCTGGTCAGGTTGTTTGCGGGCACAGTACAGTGACCGCCGGTGTGCCTTTGGGGCGTGGATATCAGTGTGGGTGGTTTTGGTGGTGATGCGAAAGAGCAGTGATAATTTTTGCATTATTACTACTATTAATATGGAGGAACTGGGATTTGATCATCATCACTATCAGCTCCCGTCAACATTTGTCTGGGCCGCACATGACTACTGACCGGCGGACTGTGATTTTAGCGGGGATTTGCTGCGGGGAATTTGATCATCACGTCGTCTGTCGTGTACTGATGACCGGTGTTTCGATAGAGATTCACGCAGAGTGACACGTTTGTACCTGGACTTTTGGTGCTACCGAGTGATAATACCATTTATTATTATTGTTGCTATATTAAATGTATATACAACAGGGATTTTCTCACGTACAAAAATTATCTAATAAGACGTCGAAGACGACGATCAGGAACAAAGAGATGAGCATGAAAGCCGTCCAGGATGTGTCCAACTCGAGCAGTAGTTGTAGCAGTAGTAACGTGGCGAGTGTTGTAAGGATGAAGAAGGAGAAGCCGATGATGAGCGTGACGGCGATCATTCAAGGATCGCAGAGTCACTGGAGCCCACGATCAAGTGTAACCCGTAAGTGATGTATTTTGGGGCTGGGTGTGCATATGTACGTGCAATGTTAGCTATATGCACTGGTTGACTGATTGACTGGGAGGGGATGTGCCTGCATACTATGCATTGTTAGCACTATGCAGCCGTAGTATGTAATGTAATGTAGTAGGCAGTGAGGTAGTCCTCATGTTTTTGAACTTTCCCGGCAGGCTTGCGGACTGGCTGACTGACTTCTTGACTCTGACTGACTGAGAATGACATTGTGGGAGCCGGTTCTGCCAAATTCGGTGGATGCCAGCAGCAGCAGGAGCAGCAGGAGTTGCGAGGGCAGAGTTTAACCGTGTGCTACACGGCATAATATTGGTTGGTGGTAGCCTCTGCTCTCGGCAAGCAAACCCTGGCCCAAATCACTGGCCGATTTAGCAAGGTTAAAAACATGTGAGCATGAGTTGTTGGTTGAACAGAGGACGGGATCGTTATTGTAAGAGTGGAAAAATAGGGAGTTTTTTTTTCTGGTGCTGTAAAACCGGTGTATTTCTTGTAATCAGTTGGCTGAAAGTCGAGTTTTGTTGCTGTATTGCAAACTATTACTCGAGCTAACGAGCTTGATTGGTCGGGTTCGGGTTGAGAGTGATGACGAAACCTGACGTTCGGTGGGGTGAGAAGAATAATAATATGTACAGTGCAGTGGACTCATTTTGTATTTATTTTTCACCAGTATTTATTTTGGGTTTTCAGGGCAGGCGGATGAGTGATGTTGAGTGAGTG
>VYYI01003476.1:0-12125 GCA_021029175.1 Bilobella aurantiaca
TTAATTATTGCATTCGACATGCTGGTTACGCTTGTCCTTTGTGTCACAAAAAAAAAACAAATTCGGTCCGTATCGCAAATCTTTTTTTTTATATAGTACATGCTTTCCAATTTTACCATTTTTTTTTACAAATATTAAAATTCTTCGTTTGTCGTTGGTGATACTTGAATATTAGATATTTAGGCAATTTGTTCGTATTCAAAAAAACGCTAGGAAAATCACTAAAATTGTCTTTGTGAGCTCAGCTTATAGGTTTTAGTGTTACGTAATTGAAACGTACGTAATTGACGCCGGGAATTTCCATTTTCAAGCTTTTACATGCTACTTCATTTCCAAACGCGTCACAATATTTCTTAAGTCTATTGCACATTTGTTTTCACTGAAACTGCTGTGAAGCGTATTTCCTTTGCTATTGCGAAACCCAACAGGAACCTTGAGTGACACATAAACTTCAATTGAAACCCGCGTTCGTATTAAATCTGTGAAGCTAAAAAAATATTGTAATTTACTTTTGTAAAAAAAATCTATCTAAATCTTGCTCCCTTCTCCGGCTGATCCTTCGTCGAAGAAGTGAGGTAAAGAAAAAGAAGTTCCAGTTAAACAAAATAGGAAAAGTTTAGAAGCGCTTGTAAAAGTTGTAGAGGTAAGAGAGAGTGCTTTTGGGTAAGGATTTTAGCATTAGTTAAATTAATAGGAAGGATCCATTTAAGAATTTTTCTCCCTGGAAGGCGGAAGTGCAATGGATCAGGAGGATGGGAATGGAAGAAATTTGAAGGAATTCCTTTGAGTTATTTTTGTATAACAATGGCTTACGAGCCTCCTTCTTCCTCCACTGACTCCTCGAGGACAAAAGGAAACTTTCTCTGCGCTTTCCCCGAGGAGAAAAACTTTTAAAAATTTCCTGGATGCAAATGAAAGATGGAAAAATTTCGACTGACAGGGAAACTATGGCTTCTTTATGGAAACAAAAAGAGGCAGATTCTCGAAGGGAGGACCAATATTCCAGGCAGGGCCCTGTCTCTAATTTAATATTCATTTTGAAATATTCTACATGAGTGAAAGCCTGAGATCCCGACGGCTAACAAAAGTTTATGACGGGACTTTCCCTGCCCCTCTCACAAGCATTACAATAAAATTGCTTTCATTTCACTGCTCCAAAATTGTCCCAAGGGGAACTTTATTGATGCTAGCAATAACAGGGAGCCTTATGGTCATTCACATTTATTTATGTGTTATAGTACCAAAATTTGGAATTCAAAATTTTAATGCCTCAAAAATTCCTTTCATTCCTCCATATTTTATAAACTCTATTACTGAAAACAATCTATTACTCAAGTACGACAAACATTTATTCTATTATAACGACTTGTTTTTAATATTCATTTGTATATTTGGTTTTAACTGTACTTTACTTTGCTACTAAAATTAGATAATGGAATCATTTGAGTGTAAATTTGCTTTCCATTTGTGGAGTTATTAATTTGCCTAACTTAAGTGTAAGTTATGCCAGGCTCAAATCGATTGCCAAATGATTTTCCTCTATTATTCCACGGCAGCTAGCAAAAGACCCAAGGAGGCTTTTGTTTATGAATAATTACCTCCTATGCCATATTTCCGGCTGTAAACCAGAAAACTGGGCTCGAATTCCAGTTGGATTTAATTACAACTTCATCTCCGAGAGATACGTTTCCGGTTGAATATAAATGGAGACTTATGCTAAGCCTAATTTTCCATTGAGCCCGTCCTTAAGGTCTCACTGACGCTTCACAAAGAAGGATCGTCGTAATTCCTACAGCATGCAGAGGAATAATCGAAGGTCCTTGAAGCAGGAGATAGTCTGTATGCTCTACGTGCTTAGCTTAATCGAATGGGGATGAAGATCTTTTGAAAGAATAACAAATCCCCTTAAGAGATTTTACCTACTGCGTCAAATGCAGAAGATCATACGACGACGCACTCAACTTTCAATTTATTTCAATTAGACTTAAAAAACCTAAAAGCTTTACCTGCAATTTGCGTCTTATCCAACAACAACGGATCAAGTCCTCATTGTAAACGAATGTCCAAAATTACCGTTTTGATCCAGCTGGCGTCAAATGCTTATAAACAACATCTTAATTAAATTTGCGACGCAAAAATACACCCCATCACTGGATTATGCGGTTATTATATTGCAACTAGACACTTTGAAACCGATGAATAATTATTGCCCTCAAGTATTGACCTTTGAATTAAAATGGAAAACCCAAGCCTTAAGTTGTGTTTTCAAATTAGTCTAAGCAAAGGCTCATAGCTCATATTAGGTTAAATTGGAAGCTCCAATGTTCAAAAATTCCGTTTGTGTTCTGTTCTAACGTGACTCACACGCAACTTGTTGAATTTTTTAAGAAAGTTCACGGGACACGATGAAGCGGTTCTCCCTTTACTTTCTAACTTTTGTTGTAGTGTTGAATACACAAAATCGATAAACTAAACTTGAGCATTCAAATAAAGCGGTTAATAGGCTTCATACCCAAAAGGTAAGCCAATTGAACGTTTTTGCGACCCACCAATTTGAGTCATCGCTTTCAATAAATGCAAGTTACTACAATACAAAACCGTTAAAACGTTATGCGGTGCCTTTAAACTTAAGATTAAACTCTGAATGCCTGTTTTTCAGCGCCTTTGGACCTAAACCTCCGCTTAGCTTTCTCCTAAACTTTCTCTCTCCCGTTGACATTGGAACAAAGTCCACTTAAGGGCCCACGGCCTCCGGAGGGACTCCACATTCCAAAACTTCCCCATCGAAATGGGCTGCAAAATTAATAAATGGAAGAGTTGACAAATTATTGCCAGGGACTGTCAAAGCAAATAAACGCCCGCAACTTCTCATTGGTGGCATTCAATTCCGCCTCCTCCCTACGCTTTGGGAACCTTTACAAGTGCCTCACGCTTCCAGAATTTCAAGTGCTTAAATGAAGAGTCACCCAAATATCTACTGCGAGGCGCAAGCAAGCAAAGTCAATATGCAATAAGAAGGAAAGTTAAACAAGCCCAGGATAGGGCTCTGGTTGGCAAACGTGGAGGCCACGGTGCAGAACCCTTCTAGATTCAACCTTTTCAAATCCTGTTCTAAAATCCGAATCCCTCGAATATTTACGAATGCCTCGAGTGGAAAGCCAGCGATTTTAATAAAAGTCTCTAGTTTATTTAAGTTATAAGAGCCATAACAGGCTTTATCCATGCTACAAACACTACTAAAATTTAGAGCACAGCAACAAAACTAGTCGAACCATAAGCGGATGTTTCCACGTTGTTATAGGCAGTTATGCGCATTTTCATTGTAGGCCTTTTTTTAAATGTTACGATACACTTTGCTTTGGTTAGAAACAAACATAAGAAACAGGAAAATCCAGCAAATGTAAAGGGTGACTTCGTGCCTTCCGTGCTTCACAGAATCGTGTCCTTCATAAAAGGACTTACGAAATAGCTATATTGAAAGTACTACTTGCATATCGTAAGTTGCGTGTCAAAAGGTCCTTATAATTGTCAGAAAACTATAAATGAGCCTTAATATGACCTACTTCAAGTGAAAGAGGACTTTTTCTCTTTTCCTCGTTCCCAAGAAATCGCTAATAATTGATTTTTTGTTCTATTTGCGCAAATAATGGAAATTATCAAACGGAGGGAGGGTGTGGCAATTCATTTTCTGTTTTTAATGGCACTGGAAGAATACCTGGCATGCAATATGATCTCTCGTTTAGATAAATACGAAATTCGTTTCTTCCCCATCACATCTGCCACCCACAGTATATTTCAAGTAGAACTTATCGAAAACAATGCCTCAAATAAGTCTGCTGTCAGCAAGTTAGTTGCCTTCAGATTGATATTCTTATTCATTTATTTTGATGAGAATGGGAGAGATAGGTAGCAATTTCCCACATTTCATGCTCGACATCAAACATCATCAAAAGAAACGATTCCCCGCTCGTAAATAATATCTTGATGCTTTCTACTCATTAAAGCATCAAAGGGAGCAGGAAAAGCGATTAAAGAAAGATGCACTTGAGTTGTATTTGTATTTTGACACTTGAAACATAAAATACTAAACATAGGGCTCATACTAATATTTTTTAAATCATATTTTTTTAGAAATCAAATTTCAGATCTAATTTTGATTAAAAGTGATGAGACGTGACAAAGATGAAGACTAAGGATGACTAGATTTTCGCATCTTCAGAAGGCTGGCGTGAGGGAAGTGATTTAGTTTGAAGGAAGAAAAAAAGGAAATCTGTCGAGAATACTTTGCGGTTTAGAGAAAGTTTTCGTAGAGAAGGATTCTAGAAAAAAAAATTCAATAATTTGAATTGGACGGAATCGTCACAAATATAGACACTTTGTGATTTAAAAAAAAAAACAAGTTCTACTGCTTTAGTTGTTCCAAATCGGGGAGGCTCTAGTTATAAAGGCATTGAAAATGTCGTTGAGTTGACAAGTAAAAGTACTAGGAAAGACGCACTCGACTCGAGCCAAACCTCACTCAAAATGCGTGAAAGTGACAGGCGAACGGAAAATCAAAGATTGCTTTCACTGTTGCGGACTACAAACTTTTCAATCTAATATCCAGCATTCTTACACAGAGCAGTTCGAGTTCAGCTTCAATTCCAGAATTACAGCTTGAAAAAAATACTGAGGACTGAAACGGAACCGTCTAATTCAACCTACTCCACAAATTACGAAACGTAAACATATACAAAATATAAGGATTGATTCTGTAGAATTAGTGCGTAAATGGTAAATTTTAATTAACATTTAAGTGTTAATTAGTAATTTTAAATAACATTACCTTTAATTAATTAAGGATTTTAAATTTAATACTGAAATAAACATTCTTCCTCTATTCGAGATACAGTTATATAATGGAGGTATGGTTGTTTTAGGAAGGTCATTATAAAGATTATTAATTATTCCATGCAGAACTTATGAACGACTGACGAAGAAACAAGTTGGAAGATTTCCTTGTCATTCAGTATCGTTTCGAACAAGAAAAAATGTTGGAGGTGAAAGCTACGACAATGAAATTCAAATTCTGTAATTTCAATTCCAAACATCACTACGCAGTAATGGGTTATGTCTCTGGCGAGTTTGTGAGTCATTTACCTTGACATTTGACTGCTATTGATTTAACTAAAAGCACATGGAGATTAAAATAATTATATTTTGGTAAGGCAAAGTCATTGCTTGAGAAAGTCTGACTTTCAAAAAAAATTCGCCTTTGTTGCATGCTGTCATGCAATGTGGGAGTGACCTTCTGTTATTGGTTCTTAAACAGGCAAAATTGGATTAAATAAAATAAAAAGGATACTCATGTTATAGGTAAAGATGAGAAACCGGCTGAAGTAAGAATCTTCCTCAAAAAAAAATGCAGAAAACCCACATCTCGCCTATTTTTTTGCGACTTTGACGAGTGGACTCGCAATTAATACCTCTATGAAACACTTCTGTATAAAGCTTGAAATTCCATCTGTCAAAAAAGACAATACAAATTTAAAGACCTGTTTTGGCTTGTTTAGTTCCACTGATCTACTGAACTTGATTTCTATTCCGCCCAAATATGGTCATCAATTTGAGGAAGAAGTGGAGCAGGAGGCTGTAAAGACAATAGCCGAAGTCATGCAGCGTCTTGACTTTCACGCAGCCTTAACTTACCTTGCGGAACTTTAATTTCGTTTCTTAATGGCATGATTTTACACAAAGAAACAGATAATTATCCCTTTGCAGGGCGACGCTACCTTTTATTGCAGTCTTTAAAAGACAAAAGGATGAAGAGAGACAATCGTTTTGAAGTGAAAGGAAGCCGTTTAAAAAATTGACTTCTAAAAGCCAATTTTAAAGCTGATCAACGTGAGGTTTTTAAAATTGATTCAAAGGAAAGAGCGTCATAGAGGGAAGGGTTGGGTGGGCCGATTTCTAAAAGCTCTTTAACATTACTTTTCAAGATTCGGTCGACTTTCTCCAAGGGAAAAGTTGTTAGTATAAATAGAAAAGAAAGTCGGGTCTTTGGGAAGGGATAGGACGGGATGCTGGGGCTTATGATTTTAATTCCAGTCACATCGATGTTGGAAGGAGGTGGATTGTGCTGAAGATCATTCAACTGAAGATGGAGGAGAGGCTGCTTTGGTGGATGCAGTTGATTAGATCTTCCATGGAAAGCAGACAGAGATGATCAAGGCCTTGTTTATTTTATTCTACTTAATAGAATAAGAATGGATCCTAATTTCCTTTTCCTTACTCCACAATTAGCAATCAAAGAACATAATTTGGGCAGAGATGAAAGGAACCGTAATTCCCTTTAGCTACCCCCATCTAATTATGTAGTAGGCCCTTTTTAGAATAAGGCAACTTCTTCCCTAAGCCCATTAAGTATATTTGCTATGATCCTTTTAAAAAAAGGAACTTTTGAAAACAATTTTTGAGCGGATGGTGCAAAAATCGATTTTTTAGTGCAATTGGCATTGATTTCCAATTTCTGGAGGAAAAATTACAGTAAGATTTAAGCCTCAAATTTTTGCAAAAGTTTTCCAAGCAAAACTTGGGCTTAACGTTAAGCTACATTTATGAAATGGACTTTGTTTAGGCTTTTGCAAAATTTTAGAGGAAATGATCTTTTTTGTAAACGATCAAGGGAAAGCGTGAACGGAAATTATTTTGTTTCAAAATTTCAGTACGAAGGCGGAAAGTGGCTTCATAACTCTTTTGCAGTAACTATCCCATGTCATATACTTAAGTCAGACCATCACTCAATTGTTCCTTTTGCTTAAGTGCAAAGCATCCGGATCCAATTTGCATCCGCTCAAACAATAATTTATTTCCATTTGTTTGTAGCAGAGGATCTTTTTCGCTTTAAGCTATGCCAAAGTTCTTTATTTAAATTTCTGGAGAGGCCTCCTGTCTCCTTATGGATGTCAATTTAAGTAAGGAACTAATTTATCTCTGGGGAAAGGAAACTTCCGCCAGTCTTCCTTGTTCCATCCCAAAATCCAAGTGCTCCCAAGACTTTGGGACACCACAAAATACTACACTCACATGCCTCACAAAAGCCTTTCAATTTCCCCAAACTTCTTGGGACAGGAACTTTAAAACAAAATATTAAATGCAGATCCTTCCCAAAGTTCCTACTTCAAAACAAGTTGGAAGGCCGCTTCATCCTTCCGCGCTCCAACTTTGACAACAACAAACAGCCCTTTCAAGTACCCTCAAAAGTTAAGGAGGTGCTAGACCCTTAGCTGGACAAGGTCAAGGGGTCACTTACCGATGAACCCTCATCTGACTCTGACTCTGTCCCATCCTCTTCATCTTCGTCATTACTCTGTGGAAGTTCAGGCTGAGGGCGAAGGGGTCTCCGGACCTTGTCAACGTCAAGCACACTTTTTCGATGGGGACTTAAAAAGCTGTAGGACTGAACGAGTTCAACCCTAACCTGTCCACCACTTGAATTCGAGCTAAATTGTCTCACAATAACTTTCTTCGTGTCACGGTTCACCTTTAGGAGACACGTCTTGCCAAGGGAAACTGGCGGTTGGTACATGCATGTCAACATGGTGACTTTACCACAAAATTAAAATGTCACACACCAAGCCAATCCAAATGTCACCACCACAAGGAGCTATGGGTAATTATCGAAGTGGTGTTAAAAGAAATGGGGGTGTTTTTTTTTTCTGTGACGCAAAGAGAGCAGTCACTTCCTCTTGAATGTTGAGGTGAATACATTAAATAATTGAAAGCTCGAGAAGAGACTAATTAATCCAAATAACCTGATTTTTGTGGTTTGACAGGTGAGAAGTCAGTTTTGATGATGTTATAAAAATCAAGTGTTGCAAGAGCGGAACACTAATAAAGTGTCGAAGAGAGCACTATGTGACAAGACTAATTATGTAAAATGAAGTCCATGACGTGATACAAATGCAACTAAAATTCTAGTTTTGAGTAACATTATCCTTTAGTTAGCAGCTAAGGTTTGGAGAAAGCAAATGACCGAACTAGGCCACGTCTCGAATCCAACTGCTTTCTCCAACTTTCCAACACTTCCTTTTAGATACCACCTGCTTGAGCTTCTGAGCAGTTTCTAAAAGCTTGAACACTTTCTCCAAAAAACTTTCTCCTAATTTTCTGAAAACTTGGTTTTTAAACCTTTTTCAAAAATATATAAATTTCGAAGCCGAAACACCTGGAGAGGACGGTACAATACATATCCTTCCCCTACCCCTTTGAATTTGATGTTCCTGTATATTACAATTGCATATTTTCTAAAATAATTGTTTTTCTATTTGTTTTTATTTTAATCCAATAAAATTATATATTATAAAACTATTTCATGTTTAAGGTTTATTTCATATTTCAAGAAACCTTGTTACGCAGGAAAAATTCACGAAACCTAAACTAGTCGTGCTGAGGCAAGTTCTGATTGATTAAGAAATCGCAGTATGTATTCCTAACTTCCCAGAAAGGATATTTATGCTTTTGAGGGGGGCATTTGAGAGAGGAAAAGGAAAATCTATGAGCCAATTTAGTCGTAATATAGTTAGAAAACTACCTAATTAAAATATTTTGTGATACAATTTGACCTCAAAGAACGACTCTGAGGACTCTACATAAGGGCCCACTAGCACTTCACGTTCCTGGTTACACAATAAAGCCGTCCTCCTACATCTGTCGCGAAATCATTGACGACTTCTAACTACACGTGTACTAAAATTTCACTTTTGGGGATTTCCTTGTCCTTCTGTCTGTCTGGCGTGGTGTTAATTAAAGTGTAATATTTACACTTATTATTTTTTGCTACATTGATTCATCCATTTCTAAATTCTCCAAATTAGGAAGAGGGGATTTTTATGATAACCAATTTATGGAAAGTTTGTAGGGAATAATTAAGGAGATTTACATTACTCTAAGTCATAATAATAATCTCCATAATGGGCCCATTTTCAAACTTTTCATACTTTGGTGGAGAGTTAGAAGAACTTACAGTTAAAATACGCTTACACATTTGACTTTAATTGTCGTGTTGAGGTTTTGCAAATGGGGAAATGCAAAGGCAAATCAAGGCAACATTATTAACCCTTTATGTTAGTCTCGTCTCTATACAGCCATTTCTACACGACCATCTTGTGGCTCGTATTTTTTCTCCACAACTTTTAATGTTTTATTTTGTAACATGGCACTACAAAATCCGTTGTTATTTCTAATCCTTGTGGTGAATGCGAGAACATTGGCAAGAAAAACGCCATTTTCCATTACCGTCCATTTGAAAATGCTTTTAAAGCAGGTGCCTAAGTCCTGATTCTGAATAACTCATCAAATAAAAGCATCCCAATTTTTAGCACCGGTAAATTTGTTTTCCGGTCGGTTACATCCGCTGATACGCACATTTTCTAAACATCCGGTTTCGACGTGTGCTATCTTGCCCAATTTCCTTTAATAAATGTAAATCCTATTAGGACATCCGACTTGTTAAATAGACTTTAAGTCAACATGCATTGGCTAGAGCGCAGTAAGTTTTAGTTACTAAGTTTTACAGTCATGAATCTTGAGCAACAATGCTTTTAGTTAGAATTTTCCCCAAGTACCTCCTAAGAAGGAATAATGTTCTTGGAATTGAAATTTGCAAAATCAAATTAACATCTGAAGTGAAGCCAAGTCCCAAACACCGTCTGTTTACTCCATTATGCATTGATTGTAAATCGAATATAATTTTCAAGGGAGGAAGGGCAACGGTGCATTGAGCCGTGGCAACGGCAAAAGGGGATGGATGAAACCGTCATCCGATATGGCACTTGACTTTGCCTTCTTCCTTGCATCAGAAAACACTTTAGATTTCCCTTGCTCTGCCCTTGGACCCCTTCAAGTGCCCTGATATTGGAAATCTTTATGCCACAGCCCTCCGCTCTGTCGTATAGTCTCCTAAGATGATATATTTTTCCATTATTCTGCTTCAGAAGTTTGAAGGGCCTCAGAACAATCGACTGGCAGGGAGAGTCAAAAAAAGGATCAATGGCCACAAATGGAATCAAAACTGATATAGGGAGCTCCTACCCCAATCAAATCGTGCGGTTGGCGTTATTTGGCGAAACTCTCGGAGTGGCTTGATGGTTATGTCAATAATGGTTTCGATTTTCATAGGATTCGGAAATTGGATCTTAACCCAAATACATACATTGGGTGGAAGGGGGCCTTAATCAGACACACTGACTTTCTCCAACTTCTCATTTCCTCAACTTTCTATCAAGGGCTCCCCGACCCTTTGCGAAACACAAAGAAATGAAAGGGAGCAGTTGAAAATGGGGAGGGTCCCTTGGGTCTTTAGACAAATAGCCTGGCTCAAATACCCTTCCAAACTAAAGCAACTTATTCCCTCATTTCTCCATTTTAAAACCATTATTATTCTCACAAATGTAATTTCTGCTTATTCAAAATTTGAGTAAGAAACTACTTTGTATGTAAAGGAGAAGATACTTTTGCAATACAAGCTACGAATAAGTATCAAACATAAATTAAAAGAATAATGGAATGAATTTATCAATGTTAAGAAAAAAAATCCCTTCAAAATGGCGTCCTTAACCTGCATTACTAATAGGTTCCTGAGGCTAACGGCAGGCGTTACAGGCTGACGATTCTTTGACCTAATCTCGAAGTAAAGCAACAGTGAGAATTGCTGTTACTGACATTGCAAAAAAAAAAAGCATTGCTTTTAGTGTTGTAGTATCTGAAATGTTAAATAAAATAAAAATCCCGCTAAGCGTTTCTGCTCTGATGATGCCATAAAAATGTAAGTGTATTTCAGGCTTTAGAAATTAGATTTTCACCAAGTGATAATTTTAATTGTAGACCATTATGCTTACACCGCAACATTAGTTACACCAAATGCGGATTCTTGGCAACCTGATAATTTCATAATCCCTACTTCGCTCTACTTACACCCACTAAAACTATTGCTAATCTTCACTAAGAACCATAAGATTTCTCCAAAAAAACAAGGTCAAAGATAAGCATAGCAATTGTGGTGGTGGTTGTAACTTTGCAAAAAGCCAAAAGCCAAATAAACCCAGGCACTTAAGGCCCGGACACACCGATTTACAACGGATTTTGCCAAACTCTTATCACCACAAATCTTGATTGTAGGATTATGGAAATTTATTTTTCCCAAATGTATTTTCGAATTTCAGAATATTACCCCCATGAAAAGCATCATCCTACGCTGTAAAAAAAAAGTTCTGTTAACTAATGCTTTAATAAATCACAGGGCCGTAGCAGCATGAATTATGAGTCCCTCGACTTAAGCGCTGTTCGCTCTGCTCTGCTGTATAACACTTATGCCCGGTTCCACCAACGTCGGTTAAATTTACCCTAATCGACGATTAAGTAATCGGAGATTAATTTCTTAATCGGCGATTAAGTTTGTTGCGTTCCACCAACCTCGGTTAGTGAAAACTAATCTCCGGTTAGTTAATCGCCGGTTAGTGAGAGAGAACTTTGAAACGGATGTCCTGATTGGCCAATTTCGAAAATCAAGGCGGAGCTTGATTTGGCGCTTGTTTTCTTATTGATTTTCAAATGCTGTCGTTGAAATAATAACGAGCACATTTCATTGACAATAGCGTAGTTAATACACATTTGTTTTAAAATCAATTAAGCTGTAATTGGTTATGTGTACTACAAGTGTAATTGAATATCCACATAATTCGTGTTATAAAATGCACTTCAATTAACGTAAAACTATGACAAACTAACATTAATTAATTATAAACTGTATGCAAATTTCATTACAATCCTCTATAATGGAAGATGTGGTTAAAAACGAATGGCGCACAATTAAAGCCACTTAAATGTTCTACGGTTTTAATGTTAATTGGACAATAAGAATCTTACTAACGTAAACTGAGCAGTTTCATTCAGAAATACCAATAATGTACTAAAATGTTCATGATTTTACTTTTGGAATTATTCGAATCCTGATTTTTTAAGAAAAATCCCGCGAAAATTCAAATTAATCTCCGATTAAGGTCGCTAATCGGAGAAAATACCCTGATTAAAGTTAATCGGTGATTAGCAAAGTTAATCGTCGATTAACTCTTAACCGGCGTTGGTGG
>VYYI01003477.1:0-12121 GCA_021029175.1 Bilobella aurantiaca
TTAACTATATGTAACATTTAGGTTAACTTTAGGTTAATTTAGGGTTAATTTACCTCTGCTGCTCCGGCTCTAGCGAGTTCATGTGCATCTTCATTGGGAAACGCTGCAGAGTCAACGTTTTGAGCAATTCGAATCTTGACCTTTGACCCCGTGGCCATCAGTCTCTGGAAAATGTCTGCACCCTAACCAAATGGTAAGGGTTAACCCAGGCCAAATGCTAATTGCTAACGGATTAACATTAGGTTAATGTTAACTCTAATGTTAATTGAGGTTAATCAACTTAATTAGTTAATTAGTCTAATTACTTTATCAGATGAGGGGTGCGGGTAGTCCTTGGCCCTCAGCTCCCAGTAGAGTGATCCAATGTCAATGCGATGCTGTGCGAGGTTGAGCAACTCTGTCCAGGCGTCATAGGTACTGGGATGCTTGACAGTGCTGTTGAAGACGAGTCCCTCTGGAATGCTCTCCACTACTGTCATCCTAATTAGTTAATCAAATTAACTAATTACAACTGCTAATTGCAATTAACTAGAATTGTCTATTGGTCAATCACTTGCAAGACTGTTGGCAATCGAGCAGTTCCTTCTGATGTAGGATCAACTCCTCTCTGCGTAAACGCTCTGATCGCTGATCCAGAACGGAGAGAAGAACCACGAGAGAAATGAGAACAGTGACAATTGATATGGGAATGCATGACGGCTTGCAACACCTAACATCATAGAGTTAATTGCAGTTAACTAATGTCGATTAGCTCAATTTATAATTAATGTTGATTAACTAATTATAATTACTAACCCAGACCACTTGGAGTGTTTGTAGTCACGCAGTCGATGGTACCTCGAATCCCAGAGTTCAAGCTCAAGCTCTCCAAAGTCAAGTTGCCCTTTCGCCTCAACGGCAGACTGCAATGTTACACAAATGTCACATGAACGTTAAACATGCATGATTCATGATGCATGAATCATGCAATTGCGAGATGTTCACGTTAGAATATGAAGCATTTGAACATTAAATTGATACGCACAAGATCAAGACAGATGAAAAATGATAAACATATGATGATGATACAGGAAAAAATGATAAACAGAAACACTTAAATTATTGATAACACATTAAAAAGGTTAAGGTTACCTTCTCCGAAAGCTTCATTCTACCGCTTTTTAATTGTTAGTTAACAATTATCTTTAGTTTAACTATCAATTAAAGTTAACTTTAACTACAATTTATCACGATTTATTTTACAAAACAGCAAATGAAATTAAAATTAAATGATAAATAAACAGTGCAAGTTCCCGCCACAATTTTCAAAAGTGGCTTCACTGTTATGCACATGAAGCTAAGCTAACCAGCTTAACAAGCAGTTAACTATGAATGACTAAACTAAGTCAGTTAGCTAATTAGGTTTCAATTAAGTCAATTACGTGATAGTGCGGCTGCCCGAAGGCATCCTTCAAGCTCCCTTGAAGTGAGTCCATGGAGTGAGAAGCCCTTCGCTTGGAGTCGACGGACTTACGGTAGCCAAAGTCGAGGGAGAACATTGGCATAACTCCGATTAGTTGAGTTAACCACAGTTAACTTATCTATAGTTAAATTGTTAAAAAACTAAAGTTAGCTGTTAATTAAGTTAAACAACTTGAAGACGTGAAATCAGCGTCTGTTCAAGTGCGCTGCAACTGGGCGACTGAAGTTCCTTCTCAAATAGCACGTCTATTTTTGAGTTTAGTAAAAGTGGGCGAGTGTAAATATGACTCACTTTCCAAACATTTCTGTTCAAATATGCGTTCAAACAGAAATTCAAAACAAATTAGTTCAATCACTTTGAAAAACGTAAACATGACTGTTAACCCTAATTAACCTAAATTAACCTAACTAACCTAGGTTAGGGTTAATTGGTTAACCCTGAATTAAGGTTAATTATTAGCAGTGTTAACCATTTGGGTAGGGATTAGGGATTAAGTTAGCCCTTTGTAACCAACAATGTTGAGTTTTTCAGTAGAAAAAGATAGGCAAAACAATGGACAATTAATTAAGCCGAGGTTATATTTCGAAAATTAAAGCGGATAGTTAACCTTACTTAACATTTAATTTTAATATTTTAAAACAGCTTAATTACTCTCAAGCTTCAAGCAGTCCAGTTTCTTCTCCCGTGAATTTGGCGGGAAATTGTAGTTTGAAAAGTACCGATAATTTGAAAGTAAACAAGAAAATTAAAAGCTGTGAATTTGGATGTCAACAACTTTAAAACTGTCAAAGGTAAAAGGTCAATTCCTTGAGTTAATTAACGACATAATTAGTTAGTTGACATTAAAGTCCCCCTCTTGTCATGGACTCTCTTCGAAGTGACTCCAGCATGTGCACCGCCATGGATAGTGACGACCTAGAGGATGTCACGTGTGCCCTCCTGGAGAAGACTGGGCTTATGGCCACAATCAAGTCACAAATCATGGAGTTCATTGACTCCAAATGCAATGTCACCGAGCAAGTTACCGTGAGTAACAACTAATTAAGTTAACATCGTTATCTGGTTAACATTGTTATCTTACGTTATCTGGTTAACAACGGTTATTTTGTCCGGTTATCTGTAACTTGTTCGTTCTAGGTCATACCGGACAGAGTCAACCCGATCGTCATGTCGAGCATTTACGAGTACCTCAAGTGGACAGGGCTCCAGACTACCTGTCGCCACCTCCTGGCCGAGTGTCCCGTGACCCTTGACCTCGTCACACCGGAAGATCAAGGTCACGATGTCAATGACGAGCCGGTTCTGCACAAGATGTTCCTGGCCAAAACTCCGAGCGTGACGACTGACCCAGCGCAACACAACGGGTCGGTCATCAACTCATTCTTTGATTTAATCATGTGACATGATCATAATTGAAATTAATACATGACCTTTATTTCAATTTTAAAATAATCTTTAATTGCAATTTAAACAAGATCTGATTTGAAATTAAAACAGGATCTTAATTCCAATTAAACTTAAGTTAACTTTAATTGTGCTTTTTGTTTTAGAAAGGATTTCTTATCCCCAATACCGATCTTCAACTCAACTTACGACGTGACGCCAACGCCGCTTGACGATTCGGAAAAGGTCAAGGACTCGGAAGTTTCCAGAAGCGATTCCAGCGCTGCTCATGAGCATTCGGAGAATTTAGGAAGCGCTGTCAATCGCTTGCAAGATTCTGTTCCGATAATGAATCGCACGGTCACAGTGGAAGGTCACGTTGAAAGTACCGAGCATGTCACCGCAGAAGAAGGCGCCAAAGTGTCTGATGAGCACACCGTGGAAGAAGAAAGCCGCGATTCCTACGCAGAGTCATTTTCAGAGGTCACCGAGGGGTCAAAGGTCACGGACCCAAATGCTCAACTGCCAGACAGCGAGTAAGAAAATTATAATTCTAAACAGAACTACTTCAAACTAAAAGCTGAATAACATAATTTACAAACTGATCCATCACACTTAACAAACTAAACTAGTTAAATAACCTAATTAACAAACTACAAGTTAATTGACAATTAACAAAACTTCTAAAGTTAATTTATCATTGTACTTTTCTAGACAGGAGAGTGACAACTTTGAAGAAAATTCCAATATTACGACTGAAGCCGATAGTGACAAAGAGAGTGCTTCAGCAGCGTAAGTTTTCTAAATGTTCATATATTGCGGCAACACGACAAAAGTTAGTTAGTTAATTAACTTTAATTAATCTTAGTTAACTTTAATTGCAGTAAGGATCCTGCTTCTCTTCCAAAAGGAGTTGACCTCGATGACCCCGAGAGTGCAATGACCTCGATTCAGGACGATTCACAGCTGATCTCTGACTTGAGTCTATTCCAGAGCACTGAAGACGTCTCCCTTACCTCAACTGCAAATGGATTCTCTTCGGCAGAGCATCACATCAACTTACACTGAAAATGCAATTCTTAAAAAACACACGGTACATTTAATGAAACGCACGGTACAATTTAAGTTAAAGCTAAAGTAAAGCCCACAACCAGAAATGCAATGATCTCGATAAATAAATAATTCTAAAAGTTAAATAATCTTAAACGAATTTTTTTAAAAGAATATTAAATTATAAAAAACAAAACATGTAGAGCGACAAATTGACAAATAACTTTATTTCGATAATCATTCAAAACCAGGTGACGCATAACATTTATGATAAATTGATAACATTCTTTTATCAAAATTAGTTTTCGAAAGAAAATGATAAGAAGGGCTTATATTTAACTTAACAGTTAATTATCCTGTAGTTAACTAAATTAATTGTTAAATGTCCATTTAGTTAAGTGCTAATTTAACTTATTTTAAAGAATCCTTCCCTTCTTCCTCTGCAACTTCTTCTGTTTCTTTTTCTTGTCATCTTTGCGACCATCAATATTTGCCTGTCGCTTCTTGACGCGCTTCTCTTTTTCCTTCTCCATTGTCTCTACACGCTCTGTCCATTTCTTCTTCCGAACCTTAAAAAGGTCAAAAGGTCATTAAGTGGGGTAAAGGTCAAAAGGTCATTATATCGGGTAAAGGTCAAAGGGTCATTATGTCTGGTAAAGGTCAAAAGGTCATTATGTCAGGTAAAGGTAAAAAGGTCATTATGTCAGGAAAAGGTCAAAAGGTCATTATGCCAGGTAACGGTAAAAAGGTCATTATGTCAGGAAAAGGTCAAAAGGTCATTATGTCGGGTGAAGGTAATCAGATAGAGTAAAGGTAAAAGGTCAACAAGGGGTAAAGGTAATTAAGTGGAGTAAAGGTCAAAGGTCATCTTTACCTCTTTAAGCTTCTTGTCCTTTTTGATTGTTTTCTTGAGGAGAGCAGGGTCGTCCCTGACCTTTTGACCTTCTGCCCTCTTGAGGGCGGTCATCCACTTTTGACCCTCTGCCACCTCTACAGCCTCAGTCTTCTTGCCCATGGCTTCGAGACGGGCGATCTTGCCCTCCGTCTTCTCGACGCTCTTGAGGATGTGCGTGACCTTGGTTTGACCTTTGACCTTGGGTTGCGTGGGCGGAGCGATGAAGTCGAACTTGGAGTAGACCACTTCTCCGTTGGACTTCTTGACAGCAGGGGTCCTTAAGGGCGTCTTGCCCACCTCCACATAGGCACTTGGATCTGTGCCTGGCCCTTCGGCCTTGGGAGTGGTACTTAGACCTGATTTGGCCTGTTTGAGGTTGGGGTTTGTCTTGGAGATGAACTGCTTCTTGGCGTCCTTCCGCCGCGCATCCTTCTTCGTCTCCTTCTTCTCGCGCTTCAGCTTCGATTTCGCTGAATTCTTGTTCTGAGCTGAAAACGAAATGATTCAGTTACAAATTCTAATTCTGGACTCTGGAGCATACCACGAAGGAACATATGTTGAAAAATGTTATAACATATGTTAAAAACGTTGCCTGAGCATAAGTACATGTTGAAAAATTATGGGCGACAAATGTTATCCGAAGTGTTGAAAAAGAAGCATTAAAATTGTTGCCTAAACATATGTTAAATGAAAATGTTTCCTGAACATGTTTTAAAATGTTGGCTGACATATGTTACAGACTATTCTAATTCGAGATTTTTGGTTTACAATTAAAAATATATTCCATAAGTAAAAGTATGATAACTGATACTAATGTGTTTGCGCTTGAGTTTGGCTAAAACCAAAATTTTAGAAAAATGATTCATGTTAAACATGTTCTCAAAATGTTTAACATGTTAAACGTTGTATGTTTAATGTTTACTTGGTAGGGCGCAAATGCGGCGTGACCTTTGACCTTACTTACCGACTAGCGCCATCTTGGCATGTAACCTCTCCAGGAGTTCCTCTCTGGTCGGTTTGTGTGGCCCGGTGTGCCTGGCCTTTTTGGTAGGACTCTGTGCTTGGTCACCTTCTGTCGTGCCATGGCCATTAACCGTGACCTCCTCCTTGACCTCTGACCTCTGCTCCTCCATGAAGCGCTGCGTCTGCTTCACGAACTTGTCCCGCTTCTTGGCCTCCTCCGAGTCACTCAGGTCAAGGAGGTACTCGTCCAGGTCCTCGTCAACCTCCTGGCCAGGCGGAAGGAGGGCGAAGACGCTGTCAATGAACTCTGTCTCTGCCTTCCAGACGTCAAGGACCCTTCGCGAAGCACGACACTTCACTTTGACCTTTGGGTGGCCCTTGACCTTGCCCAAGGGGGCTTTGACCTTTGTCTGACCCTTGACCTTTGCAGGAGAGAGGTTGACCTTCGGGGACTCTGTCTCCTCTGCCTTTGCCTTCTTGTGCTTCATAGTCAGAGAAAGGCCCTAAAACCCTTAACTGAAACAAGATGTTAATTGAAGTTAATTGCCAATTAGTTCTTTCGTTTACAAGTGTTACCTTACCTTAGTTAAATTAGTTGACTTTATTTAATTAGGCAATCAGTTGTTTTCTCGATTGTTTGTGTTTGATTTGTTTAAAACAATATTAATTCCTGTTTGAAATGGGTTTTTCAATGTTTAAACAAAAACAATTGTTTAATTTTGGCACATGTTGTTCAAGCGGTTTAAAATTGGCGCTCCCGCGTCTTTCTTTTGAGTTGACAAAGAGCTACTCAAAAATCGCTCTGTATATTTATCTTAACAATAGAACAATAGAGCAAAGTTCACAGAACAAGAAATGTACAGAGCATTTTTTGTACAAGTACAATAAAACAAGGTTACTTCTACTTGTTAACTTAATTTAATTAATTACCAATGTAATTATAATAGTGTTTAATTAATGAGTTAACCTGAAAAAAGGAATACTTTGACTAGCGTAGTAATGCTGTTTAATTGTTTGTAAACATTTTTGAAAACATATTTGTAAACATTTTAACATAATTTTAACATAACTTATTTTTAAACATAAACACTTGTAGTAAACATTTTAATATGCTAATTGACACTTCATGAATGTATTCGCAGTGAGGGAGCGCCTGTAACCAGGACTAAAAACCCCTCGAAAACGTTTTTGAGCATTGAGAACGTGGGTCTCGACGCTGGGTCATCCATCCAGCAGCGAAGCATGCAGTTAAATCTGAAAATTAGGGATAATTAAAGTTAATTGAAAAATTAAAGTCAATTAAACATAATTAAAGTAAAAATAAACAGTTTTGTTGGAAAAACCAATAATTTTTGCTCTTTAGCCAAACAAACCCAACCTACGACCGGTCCGGAGTACGCGTAATGGGTGTACATACAAGTACTGAAAAAGGCAACTCCTAATATTTGTCCCGGGACTTGTTTGTTACGCAAGTAAAACTAAAAATCTTCAAAAAGTTTTTGGAAGGTGGTGGGATTCGAACCCATGTCACCATGAAATGTACCAAATACTTTTACCATCGGTGCTCTCATCCACATGCAAGTTATTCAATCTCACACCGTAATGCTTAGCGTTGAAAAATACGAAGATTATTAGGAGCAGGAAACAACATAATTTCACGATCAAGATAAAGTAAAATTAAAGCTAGTTAACGTTAATTAATTTTTTAATTAATTGTTAATTAATTTACACTTCCTCGGAGGCGTATGGAGGCTTCGTCATACGATATCCCTCCTGGAGAATTTTCCAGGAGCTCCAGTCCCACTGGAGTTTACCAGGATACGGCGCTTGGCCCAGACTGTAGATTTCCCATAGTGTTACGCCATAGGCCCACACGTCCGATTTCACGGAAAATTCAAGGTCTCGCAGAGATTCGATCGCCATCCATTTCAGTGGAAGTGGGCACTGTTACATAATAATATCAACCTTATACAAAAAAAAATATACAGTGCCTTCCATGTAGTGCTGTCACATCGCAACCCGTGAAATGCACTGTATATTTATATATTCTTATTGTAATTGTTAGTCAATAAGAGTACGGCGCACACCTCCATTTTTTGTACATATACAGAGTAGTCTCGAAGTTCCTTTGATAGTCCGAAATCACCAACTTTTGCTTTAAGGGTCTCGGTTAGCAGAATATTTCTGGCTGTACAGAATCATTCAAAAATACAGATCTGTTACTTCAACATTAAAAATATGTACAGCGCGTTTCAAAAAATGCTAAAAGCAATGTATTTTTCACTCTGTCGGCTTAAAGTTAAAAGGAATTATAGAGAAAGGAGAAGAAAGTACGGAATTCTGGTACTTAATAATAGCATTATTTTATGTTTGCCATTATGTTGTCTGTTATTATTTTTTTCAGGTTATTGCGAATAGCTCTGTACACCGAATAGCTTACCAGCAAGATCACCATGCACAATCTGAAGGGAAAAGTAAAAGACGTATTAAGTTCAAAATTAATAGTATTTTGATTAAATAGTACATTTGAATGTTGTAGTCTGATTTTAAAATTCGCACTGTACATTTTTGTCGCTGAGGAATTCCATGCCAGAAGCGATTTCAGCGGCCCACCGAAGTAGGTCTCTTGAAGAAATTTTCTTGACGGAAACGTTTTGGTAGTCAGTGACGCTGCTGATGCTTTAAAATTACATCACACAAGTAACATATGTATGACGTATAGCTAACATATGTTGCATTGTATGTGTGTAAACGTTACGTACCTCTCACGATTCGCACGGTATCTGTTGGTGAAACTCTGTACGAATTGAGACTTGTACTTTCTCAAATATTTGAGAATGTTACCGTTGGCGCAGTACTCGTAAATTAGGTAAACTTCACCTACATGCAAATACGCATTACGCATGTACTACAACAATTAACTAAATAGCGTAAAGTTAACTTGATTTGTGTGTAACATACAAAAGGAAATGTGTAGCATACAAGTAACATATCTGCGTAATGTGTAATTACACGGCTAAGACATTATAACATCAAGTACGATATACGGTTAAACAGACTTACGATACAATATGTGTAAACTACACTTTTTGCATAAGGTGTAACATGCACCAGATATTTATGCATGCACGAATGTACGAAAGTATCAAACAGTTGTGCGTGTGCAATGTGTAACATACACACTGCAAAATACACATTTACGCAATCTTACTTACGTTTATGTATATTTTGTGTACATCCGCCAATGAGGTTAACAATGTGCTCATGTTTTCCGACGTAGCAAGATATCTTAAGTTCGGATAATAACGCTTTAAGATAGGATATATCTGCAAATTTTTTAACGGTTTTAATAGCGACATAGTTTTTATCGAGCTTTCCTCGCGTTACGCGGCCAAATTGTCCATCTCCCAAAACTTTTGATTCTGTAAAAAAAAAACATGTTTTCAAAACTGTTCAAACAACTGTTTAGAAAATTTCAAAAATACAAAAATTTCAAAATGTAAAGCAAAAATTTTATTTTACCAAAATGAATTTTTGTTTTTGATATTTCATAGTCAGTGTTGTATGGGTAGAAGTGAGGTGTATTTTCACTCGCACTTTGCAAGTCTCCAAAATTAAATTCGTGGATTTCATCTTCAGTCAACTTTTGAATGTCACGGTACTTTTGCCGAATTTTCCAGTAAATGAATAGACCAATCAGAAGAAGGATAAGGATTATCGCAACAGGGATTCCTACGGTAACTCCCATGTTACTCGTAACAGGTAAATCTTTAAAAAAAAGTAGTTTTTTTTAATTAAAATTAAAAAAAAACTATATTTAGTTAAAGAAAACAATTGCCCATTTTGTATGTAGAAAATATAATGGTCGCATCAATCTGCTTTTTTAAATGATCTGGAATGTCACGGACAATGGTTGCAAAGCGGGTTGTAATGTTTTTTTTCTGTCTGTAGTTTTGTGACGCATTTTTTTTTATATGTACCGTGCATTTTTTTAATTGCTTTTTTATGTCATGTGTTTTCTGCTTACGCATGATTTTAATTGTGTTGAACGCCGTTTTTCCATCAAGTGGATTTGTAGCCTGGCACGTATAATGCTCCTGTTCACCTGCCGTTCTGGGAACATCAAGAACGGAAAGTACAGAGCCTTCCATAAGAGTCGTGCGCCACTGGCTGGGTGACAAGTTCTGCCAAATACAATGTAATAACACAAAAAAGCTTTGAGGTCAGCTAGAACGCACAACAATTTGTGAAGGCAGAAAATCGCAACTCACTGCAATCGCATTTGATTCGAAAACATTTACTATGTTTAATGTTATTAAACTATTCTTTAAGAATAAAATAAATTAAAAGAAAACAAGTTCAAAATTTTCAACAAAATAGTTAATTTTTTTCAAACTATAAGTTTCAAAAAGCTAAAGCGCATTTCTCTTACGTACAATGTCATCTTTCTTCCACAAAATTGTGGGTAGCGGTTTTCCAGTAGCGTAGCAAGTGAGCACGGCCCCGTTTGACAGCATCTCAGAACTCATATTTACGCTCGGAGCCTCGGATTCTATTACGGTAAAGCGACTATGCATGGTTTACGCCGCGACATGATTTTTAATTATGATTAATAACTAATTATAATTAAAGTATTAATTAAAAGTAAGTAAAAAAAATTTACTTAAATAATTTTTAAACTCAAAAAAAAATTAACGTTCATCGTTTTTTTACGTTTTATCACAGCTTCCAACGTCACATTTTCCCAGAGTTCGGAATTTAGCACAGGGCCGAGGCAGCAGACTTTCGTGAGGCCGGCCACAGATGGAATTTCTATTTCAATTGTTGAAGAGTACGCGGTTCTTCCCTCCGTTGTCTCATCACCGGTCCCTGATTAGTAGCAAGTTAATTAAATGTTACTAATCAAATAAATTTAATTATTTTAATTAATGAACTCTATTTAACTAATCATAAAGTTAATTACCCTTACCACGGTAGGTTTGTGGTTTCCCATCAATTTCCACGGCCCATTGAAAGCCCTGTGAAAAATACCAGAGGACGCCACTGCACTTGAACCTCACTTTCGTTCCGTTGTAGTATTCCCCTCTAAAACTCTTGTTTCCTACAACTTCAATTTTGAGACGATTTGAAATTGGCGGCAAGGTTCCGGTCGGCGCTAAAATTTGAAACGCAAAAGGTGTGTTCGGCACTTAACTAAAATACCGTGAGTTTTTTATTAGAGGTAGCTTACGAAAGTAGGGCTTTTGATCAAAGTCAAAGTAAACGACCTGTGCTAATGAGTTGTTTCTCCCACCACCTTCGTACTCGCACCAGAGGGCGCCAGACATGGAAAATGGAGAACAACTGAGTGTACAACTGTACTCAAAGTCAATTGGAGTGTAGTTTTCGTACCATTCACAACTTGTATCCTTAAAAAAATGTTTTGAATTTCTCTGTACTTTTTAATACATACATTTTAATACATTATTGTAATACATACAAGTAAAAGTTGTAGTTGAGGGTTTGGTTTTACACCGTTTGTGTGATTTGATAGCATTCGATTTGATTTAACATTATTTAAGTGCAATGAATAAATGTAATGCGTCTTTATGAAATGCGCTGTACATTTTGAGTACCTGGCGTTGAACGGAGGAGCCACACTCATCGGGGTTGTGACACTCGAGAAAGTACGGCGCATGCGTAGACAAGCCAAGTAGGTTTGTGCAGGCAAGCTCGCGTCTGCGTAGATCAAAGTGCATGACGAGGCTGCAATTTTTATTTCGCCCGTAGCGCTCGCTCATGGTCTTTGAGCGCGTCAGATCTGCTTAAATCATTTTCTGTCATTTTGAATAGCTCTGTACATTTATCTTAAAGAGCCAAAATGCTATAATTGAAGAACCTACTGATGTTGAAAAGTAAATTTCCGTTGAGCACGCCGCCGCGCATACTCGAAATGATTACTTTTGCATTGGTCGACTGATCTTCGAAGTGGTGACAGGCGGCGCTTTGGCGCATGTCTCTATTGGGATTGTTATGGAGGCGCACAACTACTTGTGACCAAAAAAGGACTTGTCCCAAGGTCAAGTTGGCCCTCCTCCCCTTGTCCACTTGCCACTCCTTGATGCTCGAACCCGCTCTGTGCTACAAAAAATGTACAGAGCCTTTCATATTTTACTAAAAAACAGTTAGCTCAAAAGCGATGCGCTTTACAAAACGCACTGTTTACTTAAGTGTGGTTGGAATTGAATGAAGGGGGTACACTTTGAAATCTGTGCCAAAAATCCCTCCTACATTCTACTTCTCGGCAGTTTGCTTAAATCGAGTCTTCTGAAATAAGAGGAGTAGAATGTTAGGGGGTAGTTTGGCGCAACACTATCCTCTATCTAAAA
>VYYI01003478.1:0-12120 GCA_021029175.1 Bilobella aurantiaca
CCAGTATTCAAATTCATAATATTCAGTCTTAAAGGATCTTGGAGCTATCCCGATTAGATTGGCCATCCTAAAATGTTACTTTTCCGGTACGATGCTAACTCTCATGGTAAGTTTTCATTTGTATCGTTTACTGCGTAAGTACTTTAAATATCCTGCTGTCCTGGTACAGCTATATATTGAGCTAAGAACGATGAAACTGAACCGTAAATTGAACGGGAGCTTGGCTAGTACCCCTTTTCCGTCCAAACGAATCTTTTTTTCTTCCACTTGGACCAGAATTAGCTGTGAGGAAAATACACAAGTCACGGGATGACATTCGTGAATCAATGAGGGGAGTGCTGATAGCGTCTATGATTATGGTTAAACCACACATCGTGCGGCACGGGAAACTGGTTGGGAAAATAGGTTGCAGGAGAATGAATCGTACCGAGCAAGGAGTTTTTGAGCACTTTCAGACTGTCTTTTCCGTCTAGATCAGTCGGGTTAGATTGTCTCAGGTCTGCTGCACCATTTGGGACTTCATCCTCATCGCTCAATGCAATCAAATCTTCAGAATGACCTAGACTCCGGCCGGCATTGCCTTTGCCCTTTACATCGCCTTTATGTTCTACCACGGATACATCATCATCATCGCTGATGGTGATGCATTCATTCGTTTGCTTTTCTTTCTTTTTTGAACTTTTCATGCACTGAATAAGGGCGGCAGATTTAACAACTTTAAACTCTGGCTTGAAAACTTTAAGGTGTTCGTGAACGATTTTCAAATCATCATCTCCTTGGCTCCGCTTTGAAAAATTCAATCTTACGCGCTCTCTGAACCTTTTCGCTGCTATGGACAATTTCTGCTGTTTCGAAACTTCCCGTACTTCAACCACCTCTATTTCATCATCACTTGGACTCTTATTTAGCACTGACTGAGCATCACGGGAGTCACTATAACCATCAGAAGAGGAGGTGTCAGGTACTCCTACCGAAGGTGGGTCAACGGCTTCAGACACAGAACTACAAGAGGGATCATCCCGTGACTCTGTGTCCTCCATTACTGCTACGGCACGTATTTCGGGGGGAGATAAACTCGGTATATTCCTACTGTAAAACTCACTTAAATCGAGATTATGAACCCTCAAGTTCGACGCTAAATTCTTATCCTGGGCTTCGACTAATGCCGACCGGGCCTGAGCCTTGCCTAGAGATAGTGAACTGCTGGGGCGTGACTTAAGCCGGTCCTGAAATTCCGTGCAAGATAGCCTCAGACCTCTCATTTTAAAAGCAAATGAACTCACATTCCCACAAAAAATTTCTCTCCCTTTTGAACCAGAAATAATACTGGCATGAGTGTAATCCTGAAAACTATGTCTTTGAAATCGCAAATGCCTAACCATTGGAGATTCGTAAGTGTCATCTTCATCGCTATCTGACTGATCTCCTCCCACCGATTCGACTCTGTACTTTTTCTTGAAATTTGGATTGTAAACAATCTTCTTCATTCTCTCCATACGTCTTTTTCGTGATGATTTAACTTCCGAAGACGCTTCACTTCCATCATCTTCCACTACTTCGCCATTTAATACCGAAATTATATCCGTCGGATTGCTGCATACCTCCGTGTTGCGCTCTATACCAGCTATAAAATATAAAAACAATCATTTCAAAAATGTTTTTAATACTTTGGATGGATGAAAATGTATCATACTTAAATGTGATCGAGCGGCTATTCGGAGGCGAACATTCTCGTACTCATTCAGAACATTGTCTTCGACCCCAGAACTATTATCATCCGAATCTGAATCACTGTCACTAGAGCCTCGCACGATCATCAATCCAAGGTAATCACTCGGATCTATAAAAACAAAGAAATAATCAGTGTTCTCGCAATCGCGTGGACAGATCATACAACTGACACTTAACTTTACGCGCTTACCGCGGGATAGAACATCAATACATTCCTTGCATTTCCACTTCATCAATTTTAATTGCCCACAGCAGTAATGAACGGCAGCGCTACCACAAGCACCACAGCGAACGATTTTCCAATTCCTAGCACAAACATTTATTATTGTTATATGTCCTCACCCGAAGGTAAAAATGACAATACAGGTAGGCATTAGGTTCAGAGCTTTACCTGTTGGGTGGTGTTGCATTCGTTGAATCATAGTTTCGTCCTTTAGGACAGTAGCACTCTTCGGCATCACATGTGGAATACATTCGATGAAGTTCCTGAAACGCCTCCGGTTCCAGTTCCCATGTTGCATCTCTACAATTTTCATTTCATGTTTTGTTACTTGTGTGATCAAGTTTCGCAACAAAAAATACTGCAACAAAAAAGGTATTGCAGGAAAGCAAATACCTAAACTAAAAAACTGAGATCTCTGCTGCTGATAGTTATTACCAATGACTTCCCCACCGTGCAATCCGTGTAATTAACATAAAGCAAACCCTTTTTTAGCTTTTAGCCAATCCCCGCAAACGAAAAATTTCTGAAGGAGACTCCCACGTCTCCTGAACATAGCCCGCAGCTTTGCTAGGTGTCAGTGAAAGGCTCAACCCCATTCTGGAAGCGATTAAGCAGTTAGTCGGCAAAACAGGAAAAGAAATATTGGAGACAGCGTTATTTTTTCTACCATCAATATGACGTGATCAATGAACGTGATAATGACCCCGCATTACTTATCTGCTGCATTTTACCCAAAGAAACTGGACTCCAAGAACTCAACCTTCGCCAAGATTACGGAGATTAGCTGTGTTTAAACTTAACCACTTTTTCGGAAATAATAGTATATCAGTATTCGTTTCCCATTTCCTCAGATCCCATTTACCCAGTGATATCATTTCTGACCCTTACGCGCTATTTCATTCAAGCAAGATTCCCATTATTGTGGAAAGGTAGAAATTTCAAATAGTCAATTCCACACTTCTATTTGGTTCAGGATTTCGCGAGAGAAAAGGTTGACCATTGAGGTGACAGGTGACATGTTAAAGCACCCCGTGATTTAACTCATACTGCATGTGGGAGCAAACATAACATGGATCTAGAAAAAACTGGTACCATCTAGGGTCATCAAGTCCTAGCTCTTTGATCTAGGTTTAAACGATCGTATTCTAAACGGAAAACAGAAGTCACGAATTTTTGACCAAAGCAAATTAAAACATGAAGATAATCAAAGCATTGAGGTTATCATTCAGTCATCAAAGACGATCCAATAGAATCAATGCGGGTTGAAGCCATATTATATCAAAAGGAAATAGCTGAAACAGGAGTGAAGAAGGTAACAAAACTAATGCCAATAAAACAGATGTCAAACTAGCATTATCAATTCACAATTATGCTGCTCATTCAGAAAGCTCGCTTAGTCATATCCTGATGCTATTAAGGGATAAACCCCTCCCAGTTTAAAGAATCCCCAATTCAGCAAGAAACAAATATGTTTATTAATTATTATGTATATTAATAATTTTTAATTGACAAGCGAACTTACTGCTCAGGAACATAAACACCGGATTTTTTCATGGCCAGTGTAAAGTCATCCTTCGCTTTGCAGCACGGACAACTGAAAAAATAACCCGAATTGTTGGCGTACAGCTGCAAATAAAAGATTTAGTATGATTAAATGAACAGATTTACTAATGAAAATGACTAAATGACACATTCTGCTACGGCATACGCAATCGAACCTGTATGCATTGCCGGTGAAAGATACGTCGTTTACAACACGGTGGCCATACGAATGGATCCGTCTTCAAAACCGGCATGAAGCATATTTCACACATCCAACCATCTTCAGGAATGTCAATCGTTATTTCTAACTCTGGCTTATGCTTTTGACAAAAGGAAGCAAAGTTTCCCGTGAAGTGGTGCAATGTTCCGTTGGATACTCCACAAGAGAAATGAAACATTGCTTTGCACTGGGCAATGATGCAACCCACAGTGGCTCGAGTCTGTTTAGAATACGATCGTTTAAACCTAGATCAAAGAGCTAGGACTTGATGACCCTAGATGGTACCAGTATTCAAATTCATAATATTCAGTCTTAAAGGATCTTGGAGCTATCCCGATTAGATTGGCCATCCTAAAATGTTACTTTTCCGGTACGATGCTAACTCTCATGGTAAGTTTTCATTTGTATCGTTTACTGCGTAAGTACTTTAAATATCCTGCTGTCCTGGTACAGCTATATATTGAGCTAAGAACGATGAAACTGAACCGTAAATTGAACGGGAGCTTGGCTAGTACCCCTTTTCCGTCCAAACGAATCTTTTTTTCTTCCACTTGGACCAGAATTAGCTGTGAGGAAAATACACAAGTCACGGGATGACATTCGTGAATCAATGAGGGGAGTGCTGATAGCGTCTATGATTATGGTTAAACCACACATCGTGCGGCACGGGAAACTGGTTGGGAAAATAGGTTGCAGGAGAATGAATCGTACCGAGCAAGGAGTTTTTGAGCACTTTCAGACTGTCTTTTCCGTCTAGATCAGTCGGGTTAGATTGTCTCAGGTCTGCTGCACCATTTGGGACTTCATCCTCATCGCTCAATGCAATCAAATCTTCAGAATGACCTAGACTCCGGCCGGCATTGCCTTTGCCCTTTACATCGCCTTTATGTTCTACCACGGATACATCATCATCATCGCTGATGGTGATGCATTCATTCGTTTGCTTTTCTTTCTTTTTTGAACTTTTCATGCACTGAATAAGGGCGGCAGATTTAACAACTTTAAACTCTGGCTTGAAAACTTTAAGGTGTTCGTGAACGATTTTCAAATCATCATCTCCTTGGCTCCGCTTTGAAAAATTCAATCTTACGCGCTCTCTGAACCTTTTCGCTGCTATGGACAATTTCTGCTGTTTCGAAACTTCCCGTACTTCAACCACCTCTATTTCATCATCACTTGGACTCTTATTTAGCACTGACTGAGCATCACGGGAGTCACTATAACCATCAGAAGAGGAGGTGTCAGGTACTCCTACCGAAGGTGGGTCAACGGCTTCAGACACAGAACTACAAGAGGGATCATCCCGTGACTCTGTGTCCTCCATTACTGCTACGGCACGTATTTCGGGGGGAGATAAACTCGGTATATTCCTACTGTAAAACTCACTTAAATCGAGATTATGAACCCTCAAGTTCGACGCTAAATTCTTATCCTGGGCTTCGACTAATGCCGACCGGGCCTGAGCCTTGCCTAGAGATAGTGAACTGCTGGGGCGTGACTTAAGCCGGTCCTGAAATTCCGTGCAAGATAGCCTCAGACCTCTCATTTTAAAAGCAAATGAACTCACATTCCCACAAAAAATTTCTCTCCCTTTTGAACCAGAAATAATACTGGCATGAGTGTAATCCTGAAAACTATGTCTTTGAAATCGCAAATGCCTAACCATTGGAGATTCGTAAGTGTCATCTTCATCGCTATCTGACTGATCTCCTCCCACCGATTCGACTCTGTACTTTTTCTTGAAATTTGGATTGTAAACAATCTTCTTCATTCTCTCCATACGTCTTTTTCGTGATGATTTAACTTCCGAAGACGCTTCACTTCCATCATCTTCCACTACTTCGCCATTTAATACCGAAATTATATCCGTCGGATTGCTGCATACCTCCGTGTTGCGCTCTATACCAGCTATAAAATATAAAAACAATCATTTCAAAAATGTTTTTAATACTTTGGATGGATGAAAATGTATCATACTTAAATGTGATCGAGCGGCTATTCGGAGGCGAACATTCTCGTACTCATTCAGAACATTGTCTTCGACCCCAGAACTATTATCATCCGAATCTGAATCACTGTCACTAGAGCCTCGCACGATCATCAATCCAAGGTAATCACTCGGATCTATAAAAACAAAGAAATAATCAGTGTTCTCGCAATCGCGTGGACAGATCATACAACTGACACTTAACTTTACGCGCTTACCGCGGGATAGAACATCAATACATTCCTTGCATTTCCACTTCATCAATTTTAATTGCCCACAGCAGTAATGAACGGCAGCGCTACCACAAGCACCACAGCGAACGATTTTCCAATTCCTAGCACAAACATTTATTATTGTTATATGTCCTCACCCGAAGGTAAAAATGACAATACAGGTAGGCATTAGGTTCAGAGCTTTACCTGTTGGGTGGTGTTGCATTCGTTGAATCATAGTTTCGTCCTTTAGGACAGTAGCACTCTTCGGCATCACATGTGGAATACATTCGATGAAGTTCCTGAAACGCCTCCGGTTCCAGTTCCCATGTTGCATCTCTACAATTTTCATTTCATGTTTTGTTACTTGTGTGATCAAGTTTCGCAACAAAAAATACTGCAACAAAAAAGGTATTGCAGGAAAGCAAATACCTAAACTAAAAAACTGAGATCTCTGCTGCTGATAGTTATTACCAATGACTTCCCCACCGTGCAATCCGTGTAATTAACATAAAGCAAACCCTTTTTTAGCTTTTAGCCAATCCCCGCAAACGAAAAATTTCTGAAGGAGACTCCCACGTCTCCTGAACATAGCCCGCAGCTTTGCTAGGTGTCAGTGAAAGGCTCAACCCCATTCTGGAAGCGATTAAGCAGTTAGTCGGCAAAACAGGAAAAGAAATATTGGAGACAGCGTTATTTTTTCTACCATCAATATGACGTGATCAATGAACGTGATAATGACCCCGCATTACTTATCTGCTGCATTTTACCCAAAGAAACTGGACTCCAAGAACTCAACCTTCGCCAAGATTACGGAGATTAGCTGTGTTTAAACTTAACCACTTTTTCGGAAATAATAGTATATCAGTATTCGTTTCCCATTTCCTCAGATCCCATTTACCCAGTGATATCATTTCTGACCCTTACGCGCTATTTCATTCAAGCAAGATTCCCATTATTGTGGAAAGGTAGAAATTTCAAATAGTCAATTCCACACTTCTATTTGGTTCAGGATTTCGCGAGAGAAAAGGTTGACCATTGAGGTGACAGGTGACATGTTAAAGCACCCCGTGATTTAACTCATACTGCATGTGGGAGCAAACATAACATGGATCTAGAAAAAACTGGTACCATCTAGGGTCATCAAGTCCTAGCTCTTTGATCTAGGTTTAAACGATCGTATTCTAAACGGAAAACAGAAGTCACGAATTTTTGACCAAAGCAAATTAAAACATGAAGATAATCAAAGCATTGAGGTTATCATTCAGTCATCAAAGACGATCCAATAGAATCAATGCGGGTTGAAGCCATATTATATCAAAAGGAAATAGCTGAAACAGGAGTGAAGAAGGTAACAAAACTAATGCCAATAAAACAGATGTCAAACTAGCATTATCAATTCACAATTATGCTGCTCATTCAGAAAGCTCGCTTAGTCATATCCTGATGCTATTAAGGGATAAACCCCTCCCAGTTTAAAGAATCCCCAATTCAGCAAGAAACAAATATGTTTATTAATTATTATGTATATTAATAATTTTTAATTGACAAGCGAACTTACTGCTCAGGAACATAAACACCGGATTTTTTCATGGCCAGTGTAAAGTCATCCTTCGCTTTGCAGCACGGACAACTGAAAAAATAACCCGAATTGTTGGCGTACAGCTGCAAATAAAAGATTTAGTATGATTAAATGAACAGATTTACTAATGAAAATGACTAAATGACACATTCTGCTACGGCATACGCAATCGAACCTGTATGCATTGCCGGTGAAAGATACGTCGTTTACAACACGGTGGCCATACGAATGGATCCGTCTTCAAAACCGGCATGAAGCATATTTCACACATCCAACCATCTTCAGGAATGTCAATCGTTATTTCTAACTCTGGCTTATGCTTTTGACAAAAGGAAGCAAAGTTTCCCGTGAAGTGGTGCAATGTTCCGTTGGATACTCCACAAGAGAAATGAAACATTGCTTTGCACTGGGCAATGATGCAACCCACAGTGGCTCGAGTCTGTTTAGAATACGATCGTTTAAACCTAGATCAAAGAGCTAGGACTTGATGACCCTAGATGGTACCAGTATTCAAATTCATAATATTCAGTCTTAAAGGATCTTGGAGCTATCCCGATTAGATTGGCCATCCTAAAATGTTACTTTTCCGGTACGATGCTAACTCTCATGGTAAGTTTTCATTTGTATCGTTTACTGCGTAAGTACTTTAAATATCCTGCTGTCCTGGTACAGCTATATATTGAGCTAAGAACGATGAAACTGAACCGTAAATTGAACGGGAGCTTGGCTAGTACCCCTTTTCCGTCCAAACGAATCTTTTTTTCTTCCACTTGGACCAGAATTAGCTGTGAGGAAAATACACAAGTCACGGGATGACATTCGTGAATCAATGAGGGGAGTGCTGATAGCGTCTATGATTATGGTTAAACCACACATCGTGCGGCACGGGAAACTGGTTGGGAAAATAGGTTGCAGGAGAATGAATCGTACCGAGCAAGGAGTTTTTGAGCACTTTCAGACTGTCTTTTCCGTCTAGATCAGTCGGGTTAGATTGTCTCAGGTCTGCTGCACCATTTGGGACTTCATCCTCATCGCTCAATGCAATCAAATCTTCAGAATGACCTAGACTCCGGCCGGCATTGCCTTTGCCCTTTACATCGCCTTTATGTTCTACCACGGATACATCATCATCATCGCTGATGGTGATGCATTCATTCGTTTGCTTTTCTTTCTTTTTTGAACTTTTCATGCACTGAATAAGGGCGGCAGATTTAACAACTTTAAACTCTGGCTTGAAAACTTTAAGGTGTTCGTGAACGATTTTCAAATCATCATCTCCTTGGCTCCGCTTTGAAAAATTCAATCTTACGCGCTCTCTGAACCTTTTCGCTGCTATGGACAATTTCTGCTGTTTCGAAACTTCCCGTACTTCAACCACCTCTATTTCATCATCACTTGGACTCTTATTTAGCACTGACTGAGCATCACGGGAGTCACTATAACCATCAGAAGAGGAGGTGTCAGGTACTCCTACCGAAGGTGGGTCAACGGCTTCAGACACAGAACTACAAGAGGGATCATCCCGTGACTCTGTGTCCTCCATTACTGCTACGGCACGTATTTCGGGGGGAGATAAACTCGGTATATTCCTACTGTAAAACTCACTTAAATCGAGATTATGAACCCTCAAGTTCGACGCTAAATTCTTATCCTGGGCTTCGACTAATGCCGACCGGGCCTGAGCCTTGCCTAGAGATAGTGAACTGCTGGGGCGTGACTTAAGCCGGTCCTGAAATTCCGTGCAAGATAGCCTCAGACCTCTCATTTTAAAAGCAAATGAACTCACATTCCCACAAAAAATTTCTCTCCCTTTTGAACCAGAAATAATACTGGCATGAGTGTAATCCTGAAAACTATGTCTTTGAAATCGCAAATGCCTAACCATTGGAGATTCGTAAGTGTCATCTTCATCGCTATCTGACTGATCTCCTCCCACCGATTCGACTCTGTACTTTTTCTTGAAATTTGGATTGTAAACAATCTTCTTCATTCTCTCCATACGTCTTTTTCGTGATGATTTAACTTCCGAAGACGCTTCACTTCCATCATCTTCCACTACTTCGCCATTTAATACCGAAATTATATCCGTCGGATTGCTGCATACCTCCGTGTTGCGCTCTATACCAGCTATAAAATATAAAAACAATCATTTCAAAAATGTTTTTAATACTTTGGATGGATGAAAATGTATCATACTTAAATGTGATCGAGCGGCTATTCGGAGGCGAACATTCTCGTACTCATTCAGAACATTGTCTTCGACCCCAGAACTATTATCATCCGAATCTGAATCACTGTCACTAGAGCCTCGCACGATCATCAATCCAAGGTAATCACTCGGATCTATAAAAACAAAGAAATAATCAGTGTTCTCGCAATCGCGTGGACAGATCATACAACTGACACTTAACTTTACGCGCTTACCGCGGGATAGAACATCAATACATTCCTTGCATTTCCACTTCATCAATTTTAATTGCCCACAGCAGTAATGAACGGCAGCGCTACCACAAGCACCACAGCGAACGATTTTCCAATTCCTAGCACAAACATTTATTATTGTTATATGTCCTCACCCGAAGGTAAAAATGACAATACAGGTAGGCATTAGGTTCAGAGCTTTACCTGTTGGGTGGTGTTGCATTCGTTGAATCATAGTTTCGTCCTTTAGGACAGTAGCACTCTTCGGCATCACATGTGGAATACATTCGATGAAGTTCCTGAAACGCCTCCGGTTCCAGTTCCCATGTTGCATCTCTACAATTTTCATTTCATGTTTTGTTACTTGTGTGATCAAGTTTCGCAACAAAAAATACTGCAACAAAAAAGGTATTGCAGGAAAGCAAATACCTAAACTAAAAAACTGAGATCTCTGCTGCTGATAGTTATTACCAATGACTTCCCCACCGTGCAATCCGTGTAATTAACATAAAGCAAACCCTTTTTTAGCTTTTAGCCAATCCCCGCAAACGAAAAATTTCTGAAGGAGACTCCCACGTCTCCTGAACATAGCCCGCAGCTTTGCTAGGTGTCAGTGAAAGGCTCAACCCCATTCTGGAAGCGATTAAGCAGTTAGTCGGCAAAACAGGAAAAGAAATATTGGAGACAGCGTTATTTTTTCTACCATCAATATGACGTGATCAATGAACGTGATAATGACCCCGCATTACTTATCTGCTGCATTTTACCCAAAGAAACTGGACTCCAAGAACTCAACCTTCGCCAAGATTACGGAGATTAGCTGTGTTTAAACTTAACCACTTTTTCGGAAATAATAGTATATCAGTATTCGTTTCCCATTTCCTCAGATCCCATTTACCCAGTGATATCATTTCTGACCCTTACGCGCTATTTCATTCAAGCAAGATTCCCATTATTGTGGAAAGGTAGAAATTTCAAATAGTCAATTCCACACTTCTATTTGGTTCAGGATTTCGCGAGAGAAAAGGTTGACCATTGAGGTGACAGGTGACATGTTAAAGCACCCCGTGATTTAACTCATACTGCATGTGGGAGCAAACATAACATGGATCTAGAAAAAACTGGTACCATCTAGGGTCATCAAGTCCTAGCTCTTTGATCTAGGTTTAAACGATCGTATTCTAAACGGAAAACAGAAGTCACGAATTTTTGACCAAAGCAAATTAAAACATGAAGATAATCAAAGCATTGAGGTTATCATTCAGTCATCAAAGACGATCCAATAGAATCAATGCGGGTTGAAGCCATATTATATCAAAAGGAAATAGCTGAAACAGGAGTGAAGAAGGTAACAAAACTAATGCCAATAAAACAGATGTCAAACTAGCATTATCAATTCACAATTATGCTGCTCATTCAGAAAGCTCGCTTAGTCATATCCTGATGCTATTAAGGGATAAACCCCTCCCAGTTTAAAGAATCCCCAATTCAGCAAGAAACAAATATGTTTATTAATTATTATGTATATTAATAATTTTTAATTGACAAGCGAACTTACTGCTCAGGAACATAAACACCGGATTTTTTCATGGCCAGTGTAAAGTCATCCTTCGCTTTGCAGCACGGACAACTGAAAAAATAACCCGAATTGTTGGCGTACAGCTGCAAATAAAAGATTTAGTATGATTAAATGAACAGATTTACTAATGAAAATGACTAAATGACACATTCTGCTACGGCATACGCAATCGAACCTGTATGCATTGCCGGTGAAAGATACGTCGTTTACAACACGGTGGCCATACGAATGGATCCGTCTTCAAAACCGGCATGAAGCATATTTCACACATCCAACCATCTTCAGGAATGTCAATCGTTATTTCTAACTCTGGCTTATGCTTTTGACAAAAGGAAGCAAAGTTTCCCGTGAAGTGGTGCAATGTTCCGTTGGATACTCCACAAGAGAAATGAAACATTGCTTTGCACTGGGCAATGATGCAACCCACAGTGGCTCGAGTCTGTTTAGAATACGATCGTTTAAACCTAGATCAAAGAGCTAGGACTTGATGACCCTAGATGGTACCAGTATTCAAATTCATAATATTCAGTCTTAAAGGATCTTGGAGCTATCCCGATTAGATTGGCCATCCTAAAATGTTACTTTTCCGGTACGATGCTAACTCTCATGGTAAGTTTTCATTT
>VYYI01003479.1:0-12118 GCA_021029175.1 Bilobella aurantiaca
CTCAGCTACAAATTGCCTATGTCAGTCACCCTTGGAAAAAAGAGGAGGTAGTAGAGAACCTTGAGAAGTTTATGGGAAATCCTACTGAATCTTTGGAGGAGTGGACCAGCTACTCTGATCTACCAGATGAAACTAAACAGGTTTTGGACAAATTTGTAAGCGAATCACTACTACACTTGCTTTCTGAACATGAAAGCTGGGGGAAGGTATTAGTAGGTGTAGACAAAACTGAAATTAAAAAGTTCCGAAATGATTCCGAAAACGGAGAAGAGAAAGTGCTATCGATCGGATATGACGACGAAAGATATTACATTCGCGGAGAAGTAACGATAATTGTAGATGCTAAAAATAGCGTAACTTGTAAAGGCATTAGTTCTTCGACCTCATCAGAAAAATACAGATCCATAGGGGATAAAATTATGTTCTAAAGCTTTAGAAAATAGCATGCTTGTTAATTAAGCAAAAATAAATATTTTATTCAGTGGTAATGGTAAATTTAATTTATTTCACATTTCCTTTTAGCTTGTATTACGCAGTTGAAGGTTAAAAATTCAGCTTCTTTTTAGGAAGATATGTACATATCTATGTACAGATATGAGATTTTTATTGATTGCCCTACTTGTTAGTTTGTGTTCGGTGCACGACTCTATTTTTTCGCAATAGTCCCTTAGCGTCTCGCCAGTGGCGGCTGAATGGAGGGCAATCAATAAAAATCTCAGTGTATATGTATAATAATGAATGAAATATGTATAATAATGAATGAAATATATATGATAATGTATATGGTGCATATGCAAAAATGCAGTGTTCGACTTGTACACTAATTACACGTTTGTCAGAAACAGGAATATTTGGTTGATGTAAGCAGTTAAGGACTTAAGTTGTATAATGTATCTACAGCTTATAAAGTAATTATTTGTTGAAAATAATTTATCCGTAGATTTTTAATAAAGGATTTTTGGAAAAAGAATAGTGAGGCTTAATTTATTGTTAAGCATATATTAGTACACTTTAGTATTAAATTTGAATGTAGCTTTAATTGGGTTGTTTGCAGTGATTTTAATGAATTCCTTCATAGAATAATTAAATTACAAACTCATATTACATATAATTTTGTCTGAGATTTTGCCCACTGTAAATTGTTTTATTCTAAACATAAATCCAAGTAATTAAGAAATTACTCGTTTCTCTATTGTGTACTAGCTATTTTCAATGAAATTTTACGTGTTATTAAGCGTATTTTTGGAAATTAGTTAACAATCCTACTTATCAAACGTTTTTTTTTGTTGACGACCCGTAGTCCCACGTGTACTTGGCAACCATACTAACAAAATCCGTACGTCCGTCCGGTACGGATTTTATTAGTATGATTGCCAAGGACACTTGCGTAGTCTGGTGGGGTTACTGGCTTCTCCATTCTTGGACAGGTGCAAAGTGGACTTGGTTCAAGTCCCGGCCAGGTACAAGCACAGTAAAAAAAAGTGGTGGTGGACAATGAGCTTTTGTCAGCATGCGTATGGTGGTTTTCTTCTTTTCTTTCTATGATGTGCTACATTGAGTTGCTACAGATGCTGTGGTTTTCAGCATCTGGCTGAGCAGAGGTTCCTCGGTTTTGAACCCTACATTCATTGCCCAGGAGAACCTTCTTTGCCTCATATATACGTCCCTCTATCTTAAGAAAGGCATGTTTGGCTTATATAATAAAACCTCAAATGTTGTCGTATTAATGTCCTTTATAAAACACAAATTAGACTCACCGTTACAGTTAAAATTTACATTTACAATGTTACATTTTACAGTCAACAAAATCAATTTCAATATTTATAATTTAAAATATACGATGCTTCTTAAACGAAGTAAAACCATTGTGAAATCAAAGACAATAATAAAATTACTACTTAGGGAAACTTGTGCAGTATTAATTGATTTTACAAAAATAAATGCTGCTGTTTCATTAGTTTGAAAAAAAGTCTTCTGTTTTCAACAATTTTAAAAATTTCAATACATAATTTTGAATACAATGGGTACAATATTGGTTGAATTATTCTAGACGTCATTTTAAGGTGAAATTTGAAGTTTGAAAGTTTTGAAGACTGTCGGGACGATGTTTGTTAAATGTAAAACCAAATATCAGTTCTTTTGGACATAATCAAGTCTTCTTATTTTTATAGTTAACAAATTAATTATGCTGCCTTTTGTATAGCTTTTAACTCATCTGCTAAATTGTCCAAAACAATAAGTAGTAAAATGGTAAGCATAAAAATTACACAGAAAATTTGGAAAAAGTAAGGTCTTCAGTATGAGTAATTACTCTAGGGCATTCTAGCCTTAGAATCCCAAAAACATGCATCCACGCTTTCTTTGCTTTCCACAACACTGTCAATTGTAAAAAAAATCCTCGTCTTCTATCATGACATACGAACATTCTAACTTCATTATGTAGCACTCGTCGATGAAAAGTCGGGTACTGCTGTTGGTAACCTGATTTATTCCGAATACACCTGCAGTAACATATTCTCTTTCAAAACACATGGCAAATGTTTCCATCATTTGCATGCATGGAATTATCATTTTATCCTTCCTCCACGAACTATCCAGAAATCAAAATTCCACAAAAAATACGTGCAACGATATTAATTGATAACGTCTTTACTTTTTGTCTGAATATTTTGCATTCTTTAACTCTAAGGACTTCGTTAACAAAAAGTCATTAAACTAAAATTGTTCAAATAGTTTTGGAACCTGGGGTAGCACGCCATTAGGTCTAAAAAAAAAGACGACAAAAGTAAAGACCTCGAAAGAGGAGGTCTAAAAAACAAAAACGTTTTACATGACAAAAGAAACGACGTCAATAAAGACGCCAAAAGTAAAAAGCCCAGGTTTAAAATCAAATTGATTACCACAATGTAGTCCGTAAAATTAATAGCATTTCTCTTTTTTGTTCTAATAGGCTTTAAAAATTATTTTTGGGTTTAAATTCGGTGTATTGAACAAAATATACGAACGACAACGGAAGCTGCAATTTTACCCTCGTTTCATTTGGTACCTATTTAATTTTTATAATTATACTAAAATAGCACTTTTTGCATAAAGTATACGTGTAACCTTTTTACTGTTTAATTTTTTAACGACTTTAAAAATGCACCCTTTGCTTTGGACCTCATTTTTGATGTTTTTTCTTTTGACATGATTGGCGTTTGACTTATTTTTTTACCCCTCTTTCTTTTTGGAATGGAACCGAATTTAGGGGTTTGAATTTGGTAAGAAAAAATTCCAATTAAAATTGCATCGATTTTGCAGTAGTTCACCAAAGCTGTTTATTAGGAAGAATATTAGATCTCACTATCTGTCAGACAATCAGGCATTGTAAGCTCAAAGAGAATTGTGCGTAAGATTGTGGATTTATATGATGAGATAAAAATGCCATATTTCACTTCACAATTTTAACTAGGCCCGTATATACTGGGGTATATAAAAGTAATTGGCATATGTCATCTTCAAAGTGGGTTTGGTTTTTTTTTTTATATGATTACTTAAATATCAAAGTCTATTCTTATAATATTATTAGATAAAATACCAACTATATCTAAATTTGACATTTAAGTAGAACTTCTCTCGAAACTGAGTCATTTTATATCAGCGGATTTACATTTTGTGAAGGCTCGTTCTAAAAATTTTGCAAATCATATGAACTTTTATAGATACTCTATTTTGGCGATCAGCGACCCCTGTGAAGTAAATAGATTGGATAAAGAATTAACACTAGGTAGCCCATTAGAAAAATGTAGTGGCGCGCAATGCGTTTATAATAAATAACTTCAAATGGTAGTGAAATAGCTGGGCTGTCTACGCACTCGACTATTGAGATTGGCAGTGTCACGCAAACAAAAAGTATTATAAAGATGCAAGAATTTTTCATTAGAGCAAATCGATGGAAAATGACTTCGCGTCCTTGCAAGTCCTATAAAAATTAAAGCATTCAGAAAAACTATTAAAACTGTAATTTTGAAAAGCAGTCAATTGTCGTTTCATATTTTACATTTAATAGAATACCTGCAACTCAGCAGCTACCAAGTCTTGTTCACTCATTTTCGCCATCATTACCGCCATATTCTTCATTTCTAATTAAAGAAAGAGAAAATGAAAGTTAATTGTCTTTTTTACTTATACTAACCGTAAAATTACATAGTTTTCAATAAAAACAGGAATTTGATTACCTACCTCGAATCAGCAAAACACACGGAATAAAGCTTGACAAGACGAAAAAAAAAATCCTGTAAGATGTATCAATCCAAACGTTTCCAAACATCAGAGTCTAATAAAAGTATTTTAAATTTCATAGTTTATTTATTATATAAAACTATTATTTATTACTTGTTTCATATGATTACTTAAACATTTGCCAAATCAAACGATGTTATAATGGCAACGTGCTAAGCACGTTTATTCAAAATATCACAAATCTCAACATAAATGCACAATTTTAGATTAAATTATGTTTATTAAGACGCAAGTTTTATTACCCCGACACATTTGTCCCTCGTATAGTGATTCGAATCATAAGTCCTTTGAAACATAAGCGGAATTCCAAATATAAATGACATAAAGTCGATAATCAAAATTGTCTTGAGCGAAGAGCGTACCGAAGAATGAAACAATGTTCGCGAAGTGTAGCATCGTTCCATTGTGATCTTTACCAGGGTGAACGTTATGATGAAAATAGGAATACCTAATAAGACATAGTTAGATCAGTGTGTCGTTCAATGATAAACACATTTTGTTATGGATGTATACAAAGCATTTGCAAAGTAAGTGTGTACGCTTTTGTTTGTTTTTTCAGTAAAAGTTTACCTTTCAACAACTTCCGAAGTCCGCACAAGTCATGTGGCCAAATATCTAAGTAGTCAAAGGAAAAGAATCCAGTTATCAACTGGTGTAGTATGATTCCAAATGACAGGTTTGCTTCCAAATAACTCATGCCACTGAAATTACAAACAAACAACAAACAAATTATAAATAACAATATAGCAAATTTATATATGCTGTTAAATATCATATTGATATTGATATTTGCAACGGAACAACACTATTCGACTCCTTTATTTTTCCTTTATATGCTAAAAATGCTAATTAAGATAAAGTACTAATTATTCAACAGCCCATTTATAAAATTAAACAAAACTTTGTTCAATCTGAAGACATTCAAAAGTGAATAAGCCATAATAATAATGAATAAGTCTTGATGACAAAGTCTGTGCTAATGAGCTCCTGCCCTTTCCTGTATTGACCTTCCGGTTTGCGGGAATGTCAAATAATGCAAAAACCTTTTTACATTAATCATGCAAAGTTCCAACTAATTTCAATAATTCTACATTCCAATAATTTGTTTCGAACTAAGTTTCCACATTAAGAATAAAAAATTGTTATTTAAACAATTGGGAATGTAATATATTATATATACAATTTTTTTTAGGAATGTAACTGCAACTTTTTGCCATCACAAGTGTCAAATTGGCATAAAACGAAAAATCCAAAAATAACTTACCGATGATTCCTCTGCCTGACATTCGAAATAATGATCCAGATGTAGTACAAAATGCATGGTAACGTTATAAAGTAGACAAAGTGCCAAATCCACCGAAATGGGCTCATGACTAAAAATTGAAGCAAATTCAAAAGGTTTCACAACAAATGTAATGCCGAGCAAGACATTCGCCGTCACTCGAGTTTTGCTGCAGTAGTGGGAGGTCTGAAAAGTTTTTAGTAAACAGGAGCCTAGTAATTATAGTCAATAGGTAGTTCTGCGTTAAACTGTTGTTTGTTCTGTATAAACAGATGTACAACAGTAGCATAACACATTTGATGGATCTTTAGTTTTATCGCAAAATTGATCGTAGCTGTGTCCAATTGAAAGCATAATTTAGAATCATTAATATTACATTTGCATTTATGGCGTTTTGCAAAACACAAACACGCAGCTGAGAAACACGATTGTGACTCAACATTTTGGAATTACAAAGCAAGAGAAAATGATTTCTTACTACGAAACCAACATAAATTGAATACTAAAACTATTCATTTAAAATTTCTGAATTTGTAAACTATTGTGTAATAAATGTTTACTATTGGTAACTCTGTGACCTTGCAATTTTTTTATGCTCTTTGACACTCGCCTATAGGCCTGGTCAATGTTTGCGTGTGCTACTGGGTGGGGAGGGTGGTTTCGGCTTGTTAGTTGACGAGGAAGTTCCGAGGTCTGAAGCTAATGGGGTTTCTGCTGGGCAATGTTGACCACCGAAGAGCCTCTTGCTTAGGCAGAGGCTGAGCACCACCTTACGCATACCCACCCATCTTCAACTCTCCACCAACGACTACTACACCAACACTTTTTTTTACTGTGCTTGTGCCGGGAATAGATTTCGGCGCCTACCAAAGCTAGGACAAGGGTCTTAACATCCCGGTCTACGGGCCGTGGACAAATTTGATATTTTCTATTTAAGCTGGTTTTTGTCCAATATATTAAAATAAACACAGTTACGTAATCACATGCGCAAGGCAATTACACTTGCACGCGATGTATATGAACTGATTCTAAGTTCATACCCAGAATAGCAATATTACTCATTCTAACGCTTTGTTGTATTCAATCAAAGTAACAGGCAATAAATACCTCTTCTCCGAATATTTTGATATTATTTTTGACAGGTTTGTTTAGCTGTTTTGTTACTAAAGTTGGCGTTATCTATTATTTTTAAAAATAGATGAACTAATTGCTCAAGTCTGGTTTAGTCTTAATTTGTTTTGAGTTAAAATATGTTTTTTTTGAGGGCGTCAGCAAACAATATGAGCCTGCAATGTACAGCAGATTTTGCAACGTAAAATAATTGATTCTAGTGTTCAAAATTTTACAACAATTTTAGTTGCCGCGGAAATATTTGTTGTTAATAAGAAATTTGTTTTATTATTAGAAACTGCACAGTGGGGTAAGTAAGATTCTAGCATTAAGACAAGCACTCTCGGATATCTGATCAAATGACAATTAGTTAGTTAAGACGGTCATACTCTTGTTATAAAGCTATTGTAATAAGAAGGGTTTGTTTCTTTGATAAATATATATGTACTTTTTCAAAAAAAAAGGAGTGTTCCTTTGCTTCTTTTTTATTTAAAATAAATTATTACAGTACAGATACCCATATATGCCAGGTTGATTCTGGAATAAGTGTTGTAGCACAATTTCTTTCGGAGTGCAATTCTTTTTTTTTTATAGGCAAATGAAGTTTTGCAATGCAATTGCTACGCACGAGCCTCCTTTAACTTATCAAGGAGTATGGTCACACAAATTGATATGATTACTAAATAAAACTTTATTTCCAAAACACCTCATAATTTGTTCATTTTTCAGATTTAGGTAGCAGCACTAGCAAACATAATGTCATTTTTTTACTTGCAACATATACATAATGCGGCGAAGAAATGAAGATTATTAATTTACACCAAATCTCAAACTGCAGAGCTATTGGGAGAGTTTAATTAAAGCAGAGGGTAGACCGACAGTGTAATTTCGTTAAGTATGCTTCTGCAAAACCTTTATTCTGCAGCAGATGGTTTCTTTGGCGGGGAAAATCTGCGATGAAAAATAACTCGTCTGCAACAGCAAAAAAAAAACTGCAAGTCTTCTGTGTTGGAGAGGAAATGTATACTACTCGAAATAAATAGCAACAATACAGCATTGTGTGAGCTTCAATTATTGGCTCAATATTAGTTTTCATTGTAACTCTTGAAAAGGAGCAATTTCTAATTCATTTCTGGATTGAATCACTCACGTATTAAACGAACGTGATACTTCAAGCGTGAATTGGTCTTAATAGTATTATGTAACCCGCATAAATCAAAAACTGAAAGAAATAAAAATAGACAAGCTTGGTTGATTCCTAAACACATTTTACGCTTTGAACAATGAAGCTAGAAATAGCAATTAAAGACATTTCCATTTTCTTTTTTATGTTAATTTAACTAATATTGATAATTTTGTGCATTGTGACTCTGGGATAGGATAATTTTTATTTATTTCATTTTAGTTGGCGGTGTTGGTCTAGTGGTATAGGGTGTCTATCTTTCTCCACGAGTCAGCGTGCAAATATGGATTCGAATCCCACAATAAGCCACATAAAAGTCTTTCCTGTTGGTTTTCCCTTAAAATTAATTGTCTTGCCTCTGACCTTGTGTATGCCCGTATCTCCGTTATTAGGCATACTCACACAGAGGATGTGGAAATTTCCCGATAGGTTTCCCAACAGTCTTTGTCAGAATTGAGAAGACTACCCTAATTTGTATAGATGACAATATCTATGCTAATGAGTTTTTATCCCTACCACATCCCTACCCTCTCCTTTCATCTTGATCCTCCGCTCTACGGGAATGTCAAATAACGATCCTTTACCTTTGTTTATTTTATTGTGTACTGATTATGAAGACGGAAGTAATCAGACATGCAAACCTTAACTACTACTACTACAAATGTTACCCACAAATAAATGCAGCGATTTGTTAAATTGAATTAAAAACAAACTTAAAACTCAGTGATTTTATTTTTCTTCCAATTCTGAAATTAGTGTACTGAAAAACAGGAGACAACGGATCAGTCTGCTGCGTTAAAGTGAATAAAACCGGAATTTTTAAAATAAAAACTGGATTTATTCGATGAAGAAACTGGATTGATTCATATTGTTTAAATTAGTCATTCCTACTTCAGCCTGTGTATTCAATCAGCGCTTTTCTAGACTTGTCAGAGCGTTGTTGAACGAGTTTGCCAAATGAAATAATCGCTTACTCACATTACCCCAAACATGGGGATTCAAGTTTTATTGAATTTTAACTAAAACCGAACACATGAAATAAAACCTGTCAATGCTACACCCTGTATTTATTTGGAAGATATGGAATAAATAATCAAAATTAAAATTCTCACAGGGTCACGGGGCACGACCCTTCACCCTCACTACTTCGACCCCCCGAATTTGAAAAATAGATTTTTTTTTTGATTTTTTTTCTAGTTGTATATAGCTAGCAAAATTCTAGGTAAATAGACGCGCCTCTGTTTCCCCTATTCAACTCTTCTGTAACCGTAATTCTACATAAGTGGACTTTTTTCCAGAATCAAGGCTATAATTGAATCATTTCGTTGTAACGAGACTTTTAATTTATTTAAATTCAATTTAATGTTTTTTAGTTCTATTGTACTGTAACTTGGATTTACAATACAACAATGACACATGTTCCGTCTGACCTATATTCTCGATGAACATTTATGTTTCAATTGTTCAATTCTGATACCTTGAAACTAGCAGTTCGAAACTAGTTTTATTTTTTGTTATTAGAAAAGTTTTTTTATGATAGCTTTGATCATATTTAAATTTTTTTTTTGCTTTGAATTTAGGACAGAATTCAACATCAAGTTGAAAAAATTCGCGAAAAGTCGCAAAAAAGTGATCCAATATAAAACGTTGCATACTTAAGATATGCCTAAAATTAAATAATGACTATAATACCTACACCAGAGTTATGGAGTTAGGCAAATAGCCCTTCATAGGTACAGGGTCACTTTGGATACCCTTTAATTTCCATCAACTTCAAAACTGTTTTAACGTTAAATCATATTTAACTTCTAAAGTTCTTGAAATTAGAATTAGTGGTTAGTAAAATAGAATAATTTCAAAGTTCATAAAGGTTGCGGGATGCTCCAATTTGCGGGAATGTTGTATATCGCTGCTATACCTTTAATAATATCGAAGCGTTTTATGAACCAATAAGTACCATTTTGAAGTTTTCTAAGTTTAATGAATACAGTTTCTAAGTTGGGTTTGAAAAGTTTGAATTTAGTTTTAGATAAACCGATTTTTTGAAAAAGTCTGCTAATTTGTTTCCTCACACATGTACTACAACAGAAATTACAATGCACTAGCAGTTCTCACGATGAAATGGTTCTGACTACATGAGCAAAAAAAATGAAGACTAAAATAATCATTAGTAATCTTCAAATATGCAAAATAAAATTTATTCGAAACAACACCTGCTTTTTCTTCAGCTAAAACTAGTATAAAGAAAATATTTAAAAAAATATTCGAGCAATACTTTAAACCTGTTATTTCCAAATTCAACCTACACGAGCCGCGGATAGCGCTGCATGGTTGCGAATTTTTTTTTTTTCTACCTAACCTTTACAAAATCTTGAAACAAACAGTTGCAATATGAAAGCTTAGTTTTTAAGTTTTTTATGTTTTATAAAAACTAGCTTCTCACGTTACTTAATTTGGCATGGAAGCACATTCTTTTCAAATTCCTGCATAATATATATTATTGCTGGATGAGGTTTTTGCAACATAAGAAAATGCACAACACAATGTACACTTATCTCTGTGCATGTAATAGACTGGAGCGTTGTGAATGCAACATCCATATGTTTTGAAACCAGGTTGCAAATATCTTAAAGCTTAAGTGTACTGCTTCATGCAAGTATCTCACAACTTATTTTTTAAGGAGGAAACCAATAGTGTATAGACATTTTTGTGGCTAGTCTTGGATTTGAACCGCAGTTCTCTGGCTAATAAGGAGAAACAGACGCTCTAAACCCATAAAGGTAACACCCCAAACGTTATATCATATCAAGAGTGCAAATATCATTCCAAATGTTTTATCAATATCTTCATACTAAAAATGATACAAAACAACTTGGTAGTAAGTAAGTAAAGGAATTAGATTAATTCATGGTTGATTCAAAAATTAGACTGCGCTCAAAATTGCAAACCCAGTGAAAAGTATCTAATATAATCAATTCAGAATTACCTAGTACTATGGCAAATATCCAGTTCAGTTTTGTGTTACTTTACAAAAGCACAGTTTTGAAAACACTAGCTGCATTTTCAAAAATAAAACTATCAAACAAGCGCAAATTCTATTCCGCGGTGTTCGGATTGGTTCAAATTTCAAAACTATTCAAATAGGCATCTATTTCAGCAAAGAGAAGCATCAGAATCACTTCCCCCACATTAATTTTTCAGAGACATGAAGCTACTGCTAGTAATTATTTTCTGCATTGCCGGCAGAGCCATGACAATGAAATTCAATAACTTTATTCAAGACCTCAACACTAATAGGCAAAAGGATGGTTTAGACGAACTGGAATTTCACCCAGAGGTTTGTTGAGTTAATTAATAATTGTTAGACTAGAGTTTGCTGAAGTATCAAACTTTTTCATTACAAATTCTCGAGTTAATATCAGTGTAAAACTTGTGCAAGTGTTCTGAGTATGTCATTTGTGCTACTAGATGGCGTGTTTGAACTAGAATTTTGTTGGAATTCTAGAAGCATTTGCAATTCGTTTTACTATAATTTACTTTTAGTTTGAAAAGATGGGGCGGGCATTTGCAGAAAAGTACTGGAACATAGAAAAGGTAATACCATACGAAGGGAGAGATAACTTCCAAATCAAAAAATTAAAGTACTCGATGAAAGCGGAGAGTTGCGAAGAAGCACTAAAGAAAATATATGATTCCATGATGAAACCAAAGTTGCCGGCAAATTACGATGGAATGTCTGTAGATGAAGCACTTGAGTACAGGAATTCTCAAGATAATCATGTAAGTAGTTAAACGTATTTAGATGTTACAGGTATATAAACCACACTAGTTTTCCCTAGCAATATAAGTTATTTTAAAAATTCACCTCTCTAGCCGCATTTAAGTTGGTACCATACTCATACTCTAACAATCATACCTTCCGAGCTTATCCGTAATTGCCTGTTTTAAAAGCCGTTCTTTTTCATATCCCGCTTTCTGTGCGTCACGTTTGCAAAAATTACTTTCTACCTGTATTACTCGCCGAGCTCTATAGATGGTCAGTCAAAACGCAAAAATGTCTATCTTTTATGCAAACAATTCAATAAGAAAGCAAAGCAGCTTTTAAAAAGTCAATATAATAATGACCCAGGAATCAAAGTTCTCCTGTCTAATATAGTTTTATTATAAAAGCGACTAAATTTGACTACTTAATAACATTGATAACAAAGGTGCGGATTGACTTGTATATATGCTTGCTTATTGTGAGATGCTTTCACACAGCA
>VYYI01003480.1:0-12117 GCA_021029175.1 Bilobella aurantiaca
AGTTATTGTCCTTTGGCTTTGGTTTCCTTCATCAGATCAGAAGCAGAGCCTCCCTCACGTCTTCGTATTTTATACACTAATTTTTCACATGTTCAACAACTTCCCAAACGGTGCCAAAGACAGCACACTACAGGAGTGGGGAATTCCTCGTTTCTAATTCACCTACATACCTCTATAGCAACCTCCCTCCACTGTTTCAGCAGCCCACCGAAATTCGTCATGGAGCGAAAGCATTTCTAATTAGTATTACTGTCATTCGCTTCTCCTCATCTCAAAGCACCCGCTACCCATTTCCGCAGTAGTAGTGTGTACATGCTGCGTGTGTGAGTGTGTGTGTGTGTGTGTGTGTGTGTGTGCGTACGAGGTGTGCGAGTGTCAAACCCACTGACAGACTAACTCACTCATACAGAGACTGCATACATCCAGCCTACCACCGGTATGGAATGAGCATACTGATTTATCATAAATGGGACCAACATGGTGAAATGGGCTATGGCAGAGATCCTTAACGGCGTCATTTTACCGCTACCAACTACCACCATAGCTCAAGTCATAGGCAGGCACATACCACCCAAGCCCCGTCTCCCTAATGAATTATCCTATCCTCGTCTGTCAATGAGGACGATGACGACGACGTCAAATATGATGGCCTCAAATAGGCACTCATGTCTTCCGGATGTGGAAATTCGATGGATTCCCTACGATCTACCGACCGTAGAGGGAACCATCCAGCTCCTTATCCAAGTTGTTCCACCCACTCATGTCAACTGCATGCACCACTGTCATTATGACTCCTCTTGAAAACGTCTTCTGCTGCTGCACTGATACCGAGCCCAGACTGTTGATGATGGCGCCGAGCGGAAGGATCTCCACCAACCTGGGCAGAGGCGGGGCAGATGCATGTACACAGGGCGGAAATTATATCATCCGAGAAGGCGCAATAATAGTGGCTCTTATTCTTCATCAAGGATCTTTCCGTGATAAAATATCATGGCAGGGAGTAGTTTACTTTACCCTGTGTGTGCATGTGTGCCTGTGTACGACGCAACAGTTCAGGTGAGCAGTACTGTATGCAAAGTAAATTGTACAGCTGTTGAACATGTGAAAAATTAGTGTATAAAATACGAAGACGTGAGGGAGGCTCTGCTTCTGATCTGATGAAGGAAACCAAAGCCAAAGGACAATAACTCACACATATCCTTGCACATCATGTAACCCTATGCACACCCTCCTCCCCTATGCTCAACTTCCAATAAATAGCAATTTTAAGTCTGGGCACGTGGAATCAATCGAATTTCCATTCTCTTACTTTCCGCCCCACTCCACAATGCTCACATCGGTTGGGCATCGTCAAGGAGCATACTGGCCCGAAGTGTACACAGGATTTCATTCCATACATAATATAATCATATCATATAACAACATTCCGACCGACTAACAACTTTGTTCCCACCGCACACTCCACATACTCACACACAGACACACACACACACACACCATAAGGGCAGCAACAGCACCTAATACTCTACGTATCCCACTTCCCAGTCAGGTGTAAAGATCACTGTTCTTTTCACAGGGGCAGAGAACAATAATGATCGTCACCATCACCATCATTGCTGCTCCCACTTCGTCATCATCTCGAGAAGGAACGTCCCTGAGAGAAGTTATCCCTGATCTATCCCTCTACTATAAACCTCCATGTATATTATGTAGGCACATATGCAGGCACGGAACCACAAGGATACGACCGCCACATCATGCCTGTCTCAGCCACTATGTCAGATGTGTGTCTGTGTGCGTGTATGCCTGTACGAAATTTGAAATTTTATTGTAACAAATTACGAGCCAACGGGGTTAGTGAGGTCCCTCGTCATCTCCGCACAGTCAGCATCATCGTGAGCACATGCTACTCGCAGTGTATTATCATAGCAGCAGCACAGGCATGACGGGGTTAACTGGCGGGGATCGATACGAACATTGTAAGTACATACGAGTCCCCTGAGTAGGGCGAAGGGCGGCATATGCAATACATGCTCTATCTCCCTCAATCCCAATCAACACACCACAGCTCAATCAAGCTCCATAATCATCAACTGACGATAATACACTACTGCAGTGTGGAGGATAAATCATCCAGCTTTATGTCTCCCTTTATTACACTACACGCTCCTCATAATGACGATGACACGGGAATACATTTTGTCCTCCTCATTGCCAGAAAACCGGCGGCTGCTACTCTATCTGCCTATGAGTAGTCTGTAATCTATGTATAAACTACCCTGTCTGTGGGGTAACTTCGCTCCGTCCGTGCTACGGAAGGACGACGACGACAACTTCCCATCTCTTCTCCTCTCTGCTGACTACATATATACAGTGTGTCAGGAGCGAGTTGGCTCACGAAAACTCATCATCCTGATCATGATCAGAAAGTAATAATAATAAGCGCGCGGAAGCGCCTTCTCATCACCGCAACTCAAAAGTCATAAATAGGACATGATATCTACCTAATTAAATTAATATACGTTGGATTTCGTACGCATAGTATATATATAATATATATATATATATTACATATGTATAAATATGTATATAAATATATCCTCCTCCCTCGTATTTTATGGTATTTACCTGCAGTGCCACGATGGTCTTCGCATGCTGATGAATGAGGACCTGAAGAAAGTCCATCGACATGCAGCAGTCATGTCGGTCCTCCTGAAAGGCACACAATAAAACAAGGTAATTATTATTTACGACATTCTACATTTAACATTCATATCATTATTATTATTGGGAACATTGGAGAGATGACACTTTAAATGGCCAAAATACTATAATATACAATCATACAACCTACAAACACCCACCATAGGACCCCACAACTTTTTCACAATCCACCTGTGTTCATGAACAGTAATCAATTCCACTCACAGCTAAGTGATTCCTATTTCACGGAACGAGCCATCCCACAGCATCTACAGCTCTCAAAAGTCACCTCACCAAGTTCTACAGCCATCTCACAGAACTAGCAAGTTGTGAAATTACTGTGTGTGCATGTGTGTATGCCTGCGCGTACATCTGTTTTACTACAGTTCCACAATTGGAGCCATAAAGCGCGTCGGCAATATGTTGGACGGATAGGAGGCTCACCACGGCCATCACCTCCGCATGGTTTATAATATAACGTTCAACTAACTGTATCGGCGGCCCTTCAGACTTCCTCCCTCTCATTTTCTCAACGTGTAAGCCACCAACTTTTCCATCCCAATTGGAGTATATAGTCGTAGCAATAGAAGTAGTAGTTTGTTTTATGCCACACGCTCATGTGTCAAATATAGTTATATGCATATGGTCCCGTCTCCGCTGTTGGTTTGCTGTCCATGACAAACTCTATAAGTTCCTCTATCCTTTACGTCAAAGGATTCCTTTATTATCATATATATTTACTACCCTTCTCCACACGGCTGAATCTCAAACCAAGAAGAAAGGATCCGTCCCTCCCACACTACTTCACTCCCCGGATGACCCACAATCTTGTGTAACAGTTATGCACACACACACACACACACACACACACACACACAACAAACTCCAACACACAAGACAAGCAAGCAACGAGAGTCTAATTGCACAATGATCTCTGCAAATATAGTCACAGACAGAGACGAATCGGCCTCAAGATCACGAGAGGGAGAGAGAGAGAGAAAAAAAAATAGAGAACTTTTCCCCTCAATTCTTATCACATGAAGGAGGGGATGTACAGGCGAGTGCGTAGCATCCTATTTACTTCATTAAGGGAACCAAGATCAAGGAGTGGAAGTATTTCATCGCCGCGGAGCGGCGCAATCACATTCATCCAACACGCGGAAAATCATCATCATCCCCCTCTCACCTTTTATAATGCAGACCAGAGCAGAAAATTATTATGCCCCTGCTCATCCGAATCATCCTGACCATATCGACCCCCACGCAAGCCCACACCACACCGCATCAGCCCCCACTGCCTCTCACAAACAATGAGAATGATCTGTGGGTTATCCGAATGCTGAGTACTATACACACACACACACGCAAACACACAGTCTGATTTGAATCAGGACAAAGTATATACGAAGGCCGTCATAAATTCTGCCCAAAAAAAGGAGAAAAAGGGTCAAAAAAGCCAAGAGCCATAACTATATACAGTTGGAAACCCTAAAAAGAAGCACCATCATAAAATCATTAGGAATGACCAGAGAGAGAGAGAGAGAGAGAGACTTTAATGTGTCTCTCTTCTGCCCAAGGAAAAAATGGCAGAGAATAAGAGCCCTTTTCCTCCCATTTAACTTCCACTTTACTTTTTGGGGGATTCCGTCGTCTTCGTCGTCATCCGTCCGTGGCCCAAAGCCACATCACGACGCACAGGATATTTTCCCCCTTGCACAATACATAGTTTATATACACCTCCGATTTCCAATGACTCACTGACGTGATCCATGCCCACACGTCTATCTCATCATGATCCGTATGCACATGTACTACATCTCAGCCCATGGGACTCCAAGTTCGGAATCACCGGCACACTATACAGTATCAATATATCCCCTCGCTCCTGATAAAGAGGAATACAGAGGGGAGGGGAGCACAGAGTAAATACCATCAAATTATTTCCTCTACCTCTCGCCGCACCGGCGTCGTCACTGCCGCCAGAAATCACGACAGAACCATTACGTCACTCAATGGCTCCAAATTATTACTAATATACTTAAAACTTTCCCGTCCTTCCCTGCCCTCTCAACTGAATAGTCCCTCTGCCGACAAGGGCTGCTGGGGCCATTTAGTGTGGGGAACAAAATTGAAATTCATGACAACATTATCTCTGCCCCACGATCACAGATGTTGTAGATGAAATCACACGGACATCAAATTCAAATCAATGATAATGCTAATGACCAGAACCATCCAACCATCCATCTGTATCCACATCTTTATTTCTCTCTCTATCTCTCTCTCTTTCTCTCAATCTTTTGTGTAAGACTTGATTGCTCTGGATCAACACATCAAATTTGATCTCCCTTCTTGTCGGAAGCACTCAGCTTGCCCCCCCCCCCTCCCCAATCCCTCATCATAACCTTCCCCAAAGACGGCCTCACAACAACAATGACTGGAAAAACATTTACATGCTTCATCCTTATCACACCCTGGAGCTACCCATAATAACTCCCGCCTCGCAGAGATCCAGTTCATAGGCGGAAGTTCTAACTCAAGAGGAGTGGACAGACTTGTCACTCCGAGGAAAAATCTATGGCCTGAATTCCTTCCACCTCGCAAGTAACAAGTTTTATGATGATTCATTCGAGACGGCATTGTATTAATCTTGAGCCAAGTCATAATAACATCAGTCAATCCCTCTCGTACGTACAGGATCCCTCCCATGTCCGTCGGATCTTACGAACGTACATACGCCACAGCTCAGCTCAATTGGCACACACACACACACACACACACAGACAGACAGACACGCCATCACATACTCACACGATGATAAACAGTGGTGTGAGGGGCACAAATTAGGACGCAGTGCAACGTAATGCCACAACCACTACTACTACTACAGCTGGTGAAAAGGTTCAATTACTCCTTTTTGTGCCAAAATAATTTTCGCAACCGCATTTATCATTCATAGGAGACTTGCTAATGGTGTGAAATCTGGATTAACTTCAGGGTGTGACACCGGCTCACATACCCCAAGAACAACAAACGAACAACAACAACACGCCTCAATGCTACTAACCAAAACTAGCCCAGAAGAAAACCGTCTCTCTCGGTTATTCTCAAACAATTCCAAATACTATATCATCATTGGAGTAGTAAAATGGCATGTGAAAGGATTAGAGTATGTCCATTGTCAAATCACTTTCAAAATCCTTGTGTAACTAATCTGGAGCCAGGAGGAGTCTACACACACATACACACACACACACACACAAACACAAACGTACATGCGCAGAGTGAGGATGCATTTAGAGGGAATAATGCTCCAAATCATCATTTCCATCATCATCTTCATCACTATCATCATCATCATCATCATCGTCCGTTCACGACCAGTCTGACATGTACCAGCAAAATCAAAGCATCATCTTCAGCGGCAGCATCATCATTAGAGAACCGTCTTGAATCACCAACACCTCCCAACGTGTGTGTAAAAAAGCGAAAAGATGAGAATTTTCCACGAGCTCCTACACCATACTAATCTACTAATACACTTCACAATACCGGGGCCGACCACTTTAATACACTCTCTCAGGTAAACTCACTCACTAATCACTCAACGTTAGCTATTCTGCTACTGTCTCACGGCACAGGCCGGTTCACGTCACAACAACACGCACACATACACACGGGCACACAATATTGCAACGTCAAACTCTACACACTTCGTTAAATGTTACAATGATGCTAATAAAAATAATACAGTTATAAATTTCTTTCCCAGCCGTTCAGCTACGTCATGAGCCCCCCCCCCTCTATCCCGCAGCAGTCCCACAGTAGTACAGTGGTAGTAGTTGCAATGATAATAATAACAGTCACACAACAAGGGGAAAATCAACAAAGGATCTGTACAGATAACAAAGTCTTCATCTCATTACTATATGCTACTCACTGCAATATATTCCCAGATATACTCCACTGTACTGCGAGTATCGATAAAAATATCTAAGAGAGGATTGTTCTGATGAAGAGAATATGCTAGTACTTCAAGGTTGAGTTCATTTCAAAATTTTCTTTCCAATCCCCCATTCATCCCATCTCCATTTTCAAATATGACTGGGCCAATATGTCTTCCAAAGCAAGGGAAAAGTAACGGTAAATCTACTTTTCTCTGCCAACAACACATATGCATGTGTATGTTAACCGTCTGGGAGTCAGGATATAGAACAATATAAAATATATATATAATATTTATATATATATATACATATGTACTGACTCCCTCTCACACGAAACAGTTATACACGAAATTCATCAAGTAAAAGTTTAATTGCTCCACGCTCCTGCTTACTTTAAACCTAATTAACGTAATTAAGCTCAAGTGCATTCCACTGTTTCATTACTACAGCGTTCCCCTTACCCCCTGTCCGTCCGTCCGTCACCCCACATACTCTACTACTCTACTGTCCGTCAGTTATTATTCCCCAGCCAGGAATAAGGACTTGAACGTCTCCCGTCCATCCATCCACCAAACCACTCTCCCTCCCTACCTCTAAAAAAGCAATATGATGACGGCCAAGAATAAAGTGAAAAACTTTCATATGTCAAACTCAAAGTAGCCCTCTTCTGCCCAGCCCAAGGTTGCCGTAATAATAAAATAATAACAATAATAATAATAAACACTATATGTGAGGAGATGACGCTGCTGTGAGGCTGCCAAAGCCGTAGTCACGAATTAACCAATTAATTAAAAGGAAAAAGTTTAAGATTCCCCATCAGATTAAGGAGCACAAGGCACAAGTTTAGAATAATGTAGCCGGATAGGTGAGATGAGATGGAGGAGAGTCAGTCACTCTTGCAACTTTGTTTACACATACACGCCAAGAGGAAGGCCGGATTTTTTTTTCCGAGCCGAAGAGCTGACTATTGGGCATACGGCGGAATAACCCATCATGTCCACCATATTATTATGATTGCAAACCCCAATCAAGCCACTTGTCAAGTCTTCCACAATACATTCCATGATGCACGCACACTTGTGAGCCGAGTGCAGTAATTTTTACAATCTGTAAAAGCCTAACTAGGGCCCTCCACTAAATATCCCTGAATGCTATCGGGCAGGGATAAACAATAATAATCAAAATATAAAATACGACTTTTCTCAGTCAGATAAGGTTCACAAAACACACAGTTTTTCATGAGTGCATCTAGCGTTAGCCACGGAGTTGTACTACGAGCCGGAGCCCAATGACACTGCATACATCTATACACTGCCTCTGCCAGCAAATAACATGTTACGTGAGTGATGCAAGTTCAATGGGGAATTTATGCAAAGTTTCTCATTCTAATTGGACATTATCGCAGAGGAATCTGGGCTCATGTAAGACTGACACACACATACACAAACACACACACACACACACACACTCACACACATACTTACACACATCCACATAACCAGTAAGTCAGTCAGTCAGTCAGCCTCTTTTCCCCTCTGTGTACTACTAACAGGTTAGCAATGTGTCCATGTGGTATTACACGCTTTCCTTGAATTATTCGCAACCCTTTTTTTAAGAAATTACTTTACCCTCGAGAGCACTCAAGAGTCCAATCTGCACAGGGGTAGTTGCTCCTCTCAGTACCAACTTATACATGGCCTCACAGTAGTTAGCACGGTTATATGCACACATCTGAATGCCAATTAAACCTGAGCATGTGGGTACAGTCAGATCCACCAACAGTAGTAGCAGTAGTAGTACTACTCTCGACCATCCTGCTCCTATGTAATGCGTATGTTAACGTGGAAAAGCGAGAGTCTCTGCGAGAGTAAGTGACGATGTGAATAAACTTTAATTCAGAATGGCTACTGGTGCAGGAATACCGCTACTACTACTACTACTACTGCTCCAACAAGATCAAGCTCATATATCTGTAGCATGTATGGCAAAAGGGGAAATCCCTGCAACACTCTCAGCACTTTGAGGATAGTCCGCAAGAAAAAAGGCTGTGTAGAACAGAGAGTGGAAGAGTTTTTCCAATTTTCCCGCTTCAATACTAAGCCGCCACATTTTGTGGCCGGGTAAAAGTTGAGTAGAAGATGAGGATGACAGCTCTCTCACTTCAAGCACTCCCATTGTTTTTTTCGGCTAGGGCCTCGGAATTTACTACTACGTCCACACACACATACGTATAGTCCATACAAATACATACGCACACACACAAGCATATACTTACTAAAGCATACTCCCCGCCTCCGAAATCCTCTTGAACAGCTGGAATACTTACGATTTTACCATGATGTCTACACACATGCTTATGCCCCCCCTTCATCCTTTTCCTCATAACCATCACCGCAATGACATAAAGTTGAGTGGGCAATTCGAAAATAGTCTCATCAGTTCCTCTTATAATGGAGCATCAGCGGGCCATATTGTCGGTAAGGTGTGGTAAATCCCAAACAGGGAACAAGGACCAAAAGTCTATCCCTCAAAGATTTTCTACGTCATTCATACGGTCCCACTAGTACAATTGCGTGAATGCCTCACAGTGCATGAGGATTGTGCAACCAGTTGGTTCACGCCAAAATGCTCCGAGCCCCACAATTTACAAATTAAATCAAAATACTTGCAAGGCCCATTAATAGGCAACGGATCGGAGCGCTGGGTAATTGGAAATACACTCGTGAATATACATACATATATAACAATAATATAAGCAATACACCTATATTACATATCTAAATTTGCAGTGATAGTAATAAACCCCCAGCCCGAGCCCTCATTCACCAAGAACGCGGTGACACACGAGCGAGTGTTTAGTGGAAATTAACATTCCATTCAAGAAAGAATTCGTTCCGACCGTGGTGGTGGTGGTAGTTTCAACTGACAACTTTCAGTGACTTTTAAAACAGCATAATAAGCCTTTCCCTCCTTCCCGAGTGAGCGGACGGAAAGTCTGGGAGATTTCCATCACCACCACCACTAACCAACAGAAACAACAACAGTGACAACAAATTATCAAATGAGCTCATGTGCAATATTTCAGTTATCACTTTGGAAATTACCCAGTCCGACGTCAAAGTACACACACACACACACACACAGAAGTAGACGCACATACGTTTATGTTATATACACACGTTTATATGTATTTAAATAGGCTTATTTACAGCTCACCGGAAAACCCGAAATGAGTTTCCTCAATCATTAGTTGCAAGTGAACTGATAGAGGGGACAGAGGAGCAGTGAAGAGAGCGTTAACCCCTGCATATCAGCATGGAGAAAATAAAAGATGAGCTCTCTCTCTCTCGCTCCGCAACTCTTTTGAATCTCGTATCATCATCATCATCTTCATATTGGGAAGAAGGGAGAGAAAAAATTATTGTGGCTAACTTCGTCGTGGAGATGAGCCGATCGCTAATCGATTCAAATGTCATAAATAACCCAGAGTACAATCAGGTCGTGAAATGAAGGTAAGGGATACAGGAAGAGTTTTGAGAGACAAGTCAAAAGTAAGTAATAGGCGGCGGCGGCGGCCAGTAAAAAAATAACACTTTGTAAAAACACACGTGTGTGTACCTCGCCAATTGCATGTGCAAACCTTCATCCCAGTGAGTTCCTATGCGGAAGAATACAATTCATTTATAAGCACACACACACACACACAAATGAAGAAACTCTCCACTCTCGTCCAGTTTAAATACACACACATACATTACAGACATTTCAATTAATTCGTGCACTGATACACATGTTTTCGGCATGTGTGTCTGTACATGTGTGCGATGATGCGATGAGTGCATTTATTTTGGTTCCTACGCTGCATTCAATGTTGCCTGACGTCAATTCCCATAAATTCTCAAGTCGTGACTCATCCGTTCGCTTTAATTCCTACCAATTGTTATGCATACCTGTAATCTTCCCGTCCACGGAAATTACGAGTCGTATACAGACAGACAGACACAGAGTGAGAGAATGTAGGGAAGCACGCCACAGTGGACGAAAATTGAGCTGTGCACCCATGCATCTTCCTCACTAATGCAAACACATGCATATCTACTACGGTCAGGAAGAATCAACGAGAGGATGAGCCATTCAAATGAGAGTGCATTTACGCGTCAATTCATAATACTCCCTGCCACACAGCACCAACCGCCGCCGCCGCCTCACCATCATCCTCTCTCATTGTTATGTCTACAACCATCTCGTTAATTTCTTCACAAGATCATATTAGTCTGCCTCAATTTCTTCAGCACACCGCCACTTCTCCGACTCCCTTGAGCCCCGTGCACAGAGAAGGTCCGATGGAAATCGTGGATTTTCCAATCAAATCAAATCTCAGCCGCCACGCATACTTTCAACCTAGTAAATGGTGACAGACACACACACACATTCACATTCACATTCGCATACACGCACAGGAAACATTCTCAACAATTCTCCCAAGTGTAAATCCTCTTGCAAAAATTTATGTCAACACCATCATGATGCCGGAATATTTAATTCGCTTCAGCGAATAGGCAAAATGGCCACTCGTCCTTCTCACACCAACCAAAGAGCACAATAACGTTCAAATTTCACTATCACTCTCCTCCAAATCCCATTCCAATTCCGTTGTTAGCATTATTGTTGCCTGGCCATGCCGGCGCTCAGTGAGGAGGAAGTGCGTGACTGATAGTGGCGAGTAGGACAGAGTTGAAAAATCCCAAGTCCAATCATTCCACCCCCATAAATCACGGATCAGGACCAACTTGAAATGCCCATTTTCTCCATGCATGTACACGCATGCATACTAGCCATTTGAAAATGTATACAAAGTCAATAAAGCATGACTTCTACTCCTAAGTAGATTGAAAGTCTTCCACGAGAGCTCATATCTCAGACTTTTACCACACACACACACACACACACACACAACTCTCATTCCAGTCATCTGCCATAAAACACCATCAAAAAATTCAACTTGATCAGAAAAGATCACAGAACCGGCCATGCTCCTGCTCCCGTAGCTACCTTCACACATGCAAAAGCTCATATCACACAGTTGTTCGTTCAATACTCCGGCCTGGTTGGGTTCCTCTTGCACAGATGCACGCACACGGCACACACTACATGTGAAGGAGAGGCGGTAACATGTTCCCAAGCCCATCATTATCACACACACGGCCCAAAGATGATGGACTATATACGTGACTACGGTTTCAGCTGTAAAGAGAAGATGCCAACTCACGTCAACAAATGAACTAGAACGGAATTCTTCTATGAACGGACTTTCAAGGTAAGTAAAAACGTGTCCATCCTACTCCGCTCTATGGCCAAACATTGGAGTCAACTAATTCACACTCTCTCATACACACACACACACACACACACACACACACACACACACACACACACACACACACACACACACACACACACACACACA
>VYYI01003481.1:0-12115 GCA_021029175.1 Bilobella aurantiaca
TAGCACGGAATAACTCCACACACAAAAAATGTTCCAAATAATATTTCACAATGCAAAGGAAAACAAAAGTACCAGAAATTCACAAAAAAATATTCAGTATTTTCAGTATAATTAAAACTGAAGAGCACGAGAAGCGCAAAATAGATATTGAGTGAACAGCCTTTATCATTATAACGTATTATAATATAATATTAATGTACAAGACTGCCAAAAAATTATGTATTTAAAAAAATTTGCTCGGCATATTTTAATCCGCTCATTTGAACGCAACATGCCAGTATGCAAAAAAATATTTCAACAAAGTAAGTACTTGGCCATACACTTCGTGCTTTCACTTATTCTTACCAACAAACACATACATACGAAACTTATAAACAATAGACTTTTTTGTACTTTCAATTTAAACATGAACAAAATTGCTGGCTCTACCAAAAAACTTGCTCAAATGTCGCTATTTTTCAATTTACTACAAGTTATTTTAAAAGTTCGTGAAAGTTTGGTTATTGCAAATTGAGAGTAAATTGGAAAAAAAAATACATAATATAATCGAAGGTGAGAAATTGTATGGTTCAAAAATTGCAAAAACAAGTTCAGAAGCGGCTCAAACCTGTACAACGAGAAGTAGGAGGGCTCGAAAAAGAAAACAATCAAGGGAATTTTAATCATAATAAATCCGATGCTAAAGGTCGTTTGGACAAGGAAGATGCTTCCAAGGTCCATTTACTTTAAGGGCCCATGGATTTGTATAATTTCAACATAACACGACTCCAGGCCTCCTCCACCTCCACTCCTCCAACTTCCTCCGAACCAATCTGATTGAATACAGGAGAAAGGCGGAGGAGGGAAATTAAGATAAGAGAAAGCAGAAGACTCCTCTTTGCGTTGACAGGATTATGATACTACTCTGTCCCAATCTACTCAAAATATCCCATTTTATGAACATGGGCTCTGCATCAGCCCATTGTCCAGCCCTCCTCCTCCTTTCAATTTAGTCCTAATAGCTTCCTTTCCAAAAATTGGCTCACCCAATTCATGGCCTCAGAATGGAGCTCTCCAGTAGAACGGTAATGGGACAAAAGTCGGGATATACGCCTTGGTTGGAGATGGTAAATATTTGGCAAATGGTAAAAAGAAATCCATTTCGACGGATAATGCCTACGCAAACTGCAGCGGGCGGTAAATGTCTTCGACCAAATTTGTTTTCTAAGAATGTGAATAAATTAAAAGTAATTCAATCGTAGAGGATTCACCAGTTGACTGGCACCTGGCTGCCTGATAGAGTGAAAGTGGGCAGAATTCGGGTAGAGCAGAAAATGCTGTTGAGAGTGACAGGCCAGCAGGCGGCTTCCGGCTGAAGCTTTTACTCTAATTCAAACTCAAATGCACTCACTTTCTCCTGTCGTCGTCCCTTCGATTTGCTTGAAATGTTATTGAAATGCACAACAAAGGAATCATTTTCCAGGCCTCTTAGCTCAAAGGAGTCAGAGCCAAATTAAACTCGAGGGATTTCAATTCACTTTCACGTCCAGAACTTCCTGGTATTTCAATAAGGCGACTCTCTCCACCGTGACATTTCCAATTGATTTCTAATTCTTAAGTTCCATTATTCAAATGCGAGGGAATGGACATTCACGCGCAGGCAGGGGGATCAATAAGGATCACTTTGCAAAGAATTTTGCTCCATTGCACTCATAGTAGCAAACGTACATCAAAATGTTGCTTGAACGTATTGTATTGTAAAAGAAAATACTACAGTTGAATTACACTGTAAGAAAAACTTATTGAAAAAAAAAAACTCTAAGATATTAGCATTTAAGTAATGTAGAAGCAATACTCTATTTTTGAGTTTTTATTAACTTCACTAATTGTGTTATGTTTTACGTTAATTAAATAATTAGATTTTAGAATTAGTAGATTTCTAATTCTACCAGATTGCTATCATTCCCGATCTAACAACGTTCTACTCTAAACAATTGCAATTATCCGAATACTAAAGAAAACTAGTTGAAAATGAACAACTGAAAAAAAAATAAAACGCAGATGAGAAAAGAGAATGAAAATATATGATGTCGAAATTTCTAAAATGTTGCAAAAAGTTTATCGACTTGTGTTGTGGACGTAGTCGTTCAGTTGTGTGTGAATTGATCAATATCAAGATGAAAAGATGAAATGTGTTGAATGACATGATATTTCAAGCTGATCAACTTGTGATTGATTTTGTTCAATTAGAATTAAGTGAATAAATTGGAGGAGTCTCTTATTTTAGATACAAATTGTTAGTGTGATACAAAATCACTGATTTTGCTTGGGTATCTCTAACTGCTCGTTTCTCCAGTAGTTGAGATCTGAACTATCCATTTACCAATCAAAAATAGTCACTGTTCATATGATTTTTAGAATTATGTGGCAATGTTCGTATCGTATGTGAGAAAACCTAAAAGAGTGTAGTTTGGAGTTGGTTTTATATTTCAGTTTTTTTAGTTCAAAATTCCGTCTTGGAATTTTTTGAAATAAGTGACCGAGACCCCCGACAATGGTTTGGCATCACACTAGTTTGAAAATTTGCTTTTTTCATGAAAGTTTTCTGCTCTTTTCCCGTCTCCCGAGGTGCGGATGAGAGTAAATCAGGCGGAAAGGAAGGAAGACATGAATTCTGCTCCTATTCCAAATCTCCCGGTCGTGATCAATAGGAAGGCCTGTAATTTATTGGAGGCAAAATGACCTGATTTATAAAATAAGAGTTTGAACTGTCGAGTCGTCAAGAAAGCGAAAGAATGGAAAGCGGAGGAGAGACGTAGCTGGAAGTTTCCGGAAACTCCAGATTTGGCTTATTTTCTCCTCTTTTCTTCCCCAAAGATTGCTTTGAGGGGCCCAACAATGGGTTTTATGCTGACTAAGTAAGTCTAAGTATTTGTCCTTGTTCACAAGAATGACGGAGAGGGAAATTTATTGCCAATCTTTCAATATCTCGCCACTGAGGAACAAAAAACTGAAAAACGGAGAAAGTTAGAGAAGCTTTAGAACTGGAAAAGGTGGAGGAGAAAGTCCCGGATGATTTTTTTTTGGTGTAATAAATGTCGACAACCAAAGCGGCAAGGAGGGCGCGCGTAATTTTTTTTCAAACACCAATGAAGCTCATCTGCTCACACTGTCGGCTTCCCTGTAAAAAAAAATTCTGCTCTCTTGTTTGCAATAAAAAAATGTTTGTGCAATTTTGAGTCTCTCTATTTCTTAGCGAAAGACATAAATGCCATATTTTAATAACAGCTTCCAGCGCAACTAATTTGGAAAATCGAAATTGCATAGATGTATCCATACTTGTTTCAAAAGAAATAGCTTCAAATAAAATTATACATTTAACATTTTAAGCAAAACGTCACTTTGATCAAAAATAACTTTGTCAAAGGCATATACACAATGAATTGTTTGAAAAACAAAATTACAAAGGATATTTTTATAAATAAACATAACCATTACTGTTTTTTCTTCGCTAAATTGAATCAACCTAATTGCCCATTTGCTTAACAAAACATAAAACAAAAGGTAGTTAGTTCTGAAAAAAAAATTAAGAAAACTTTATGCAAATTGCAACAATGTCAAAGTGTAAATTTTATTTAACAATAGGTTTCCCAATAAATTTTCGGCTAGTTTTACTGCAAAATAAAATTGCACAGTGGTAAACTTATGCAAAATTTTGGCTTGCACCAGCGTTATTATAAAAAAAATCGTTTTCTTGTTGGTAGCTTCTGTTTGACTATTATTGGCAGATTGGTCACGTTTAAAAATTGAGTGGTGCGCTCTCAATCGCTCACAAATCACGACGCGTTCAACCTGCTTATTCTCTATCTGCCACAACTTAACCGCAAATTAGTGTTTAACTGAACCTAATGCAGAATTAATTAAACCACTTGATAACGCCTTTCTATTGGTCACGCAGAGGAGAACAATTCTCAATTACATTAATCACTAAAATATTGGAAAATTTTAATTTCGAAAACAATTTCCTTTGATATATTACAGCGTTTACTCACAATTAAGGTACTGGTATTCTATTCCTATTGTTATACCCATATAACCCTATTCTAATACTTCAATACTATCTAGTTACTTGTATTGCTAGCTGCTTCTGAAAATTCAACATGCGGTATGCATATGGAATACTTGTGCTCATCGTTTGCACCTTAATATTCCCAGCAGAGGGATTGCTTTGGTTTCGGAAGAATGGAGATGCACCTGCATGCAAAGAAGGCGAAGATTGTAGCGAAAGAAATTGTGCACATACGCCGGATTGCACAGAAAATCAAGTTTGTTCCGTTAACAACATTTGCATTCCGTTACACAGTGTTGCGAAAGGCGGAAAATGCGCCGTGAGCACGCCGTGAGCGAAGAATGTGTCCAGGGACTTGCCTGCGGCTTTGACTTTAAAGTGGATCCTCTCAAGCCGTCTGTTTGCAAAAAGGAAAAAACTGCAGTTAATATTCCTAATGGAGCTAATTCATTTGACTATGATTACGAAAGTCATCACCCACTAGGTTGATAGTAATGATAAACCAAATAGTGTTTACGTTATGTAGTACCAAAATTAAATTAAATATTGAATGCGTACTGAATTATCGGTAAGTTGTATCATTACACAATAATATTAAAAGCACAAAAATATCAACTTTCCAGTTTTGGGGATTATTTAGGGGTCATCGAGATGAGAGAGAAGCGTCAGACACACGTGACCATGGTATTATTTTAGGTTCAATTTCTGAACCCTCCCAACTACTTTAATTACCAATCTATGGAAGCTCGTTTTTCCGCTGAAGTACAATTGCTTTTAGGGAGGCAATTGTAGTTTTGGATTGCAGTAGTAGTTTTGCAATTGCAACTACTACTGACGAACTGACGGATGGATAAAAGATCGCGCCGCCGGTAAGTACAGCCATAAGAATAGTGCAATTACTATGGTAAATTTTTGTGGCAGGCGACGGACCATTTTAAATTGCATTAATGCCTATGCATCTCTGGGACATTTCTAGAATTTTGTTTTTAAATTCAAAGTATTTAACATGACACAATACTGCTACATTATATTTTTATATAATTAAAATCCACGTAACCTCACACTTCGGTTTAATGTTGAGACTGTACCTTACTTCTGGCATGAAAGTGGTGAAAGTAGTTTTTATTGTACGAATATCTGAAGACTTAGCGTTTGTACTTATTTTAACCATTAAGTTTTTAGACAAAATTTTTTGAATTAAGTTTTAATGAATGGATCATCAAGGCTAATGACTATTTACACTGATTAATCTATTTATGCGTTAATTTAAATTGAATGAATCACTTTTTCTTTGGCGGCTTCACTAGATTTTTGTTTTGCATAAACCATTCACCAAAGTAGCCATCTAGTTGCTTTGCTTTTTTGAACTCGGATTCGATGAAAGTTGGTAGGCGGCCTTGCCTACTTGCCTCGTGAAGTGCCGCTGTATTGCATTTGAACACAGTTATAAGCGTTGTGTAGATGTGCAAAAGGTTTTCAGAGTCATCCTCTGAGGCACAATTAACAAATCCGTAGTCTACGTATGCTGGAGAACTCGGATCAAGGTATTCGTTGTTTTTGACGAGCATTTAACAAGTTGTCCAGGGAAATTGCTTTGGTGTCTTTTGCTGCCGCTGGAGGAATTCTAGACATGTCTGCTTTGCTGAAATATTTATATCACTTCAAGTTATTTACCTGATTTGAATAATTACTAACTAAATGTACTAGAAAAAATATTGTAAATAAGAAGTTGAATCGTAAACATGTGTGGCTACAAGTTTTCTAAAGCGGTAGTTGAAATGATTCTTTGATTTGCACAAAATCTTAAGCTATTTATTTTTAAATATTATATTACATTTTTGTTTGATTTATATTAGTTCTCATGTGCTTCTCATGAGAGAATTCGTCCACGTTTATAAATCCGTTCAAACCAACCCAAAGAGTGCTTTTATTTTATTTTTTTGAGCAATATCATTGAATTTAATGACAATAAAATATTTACTTTATATTATTTCATTATTAGATTAATTGATGACTTATAATTAAAGATTTATGAAACCCTCATACACAGTTAGAAACACTGTTTCTCCAATATAAAATCAAATATTATTGTGATGCAAATTTACTACCAATAATTCAAATATATATAGCAAATATTGGGCTCCTTATTTCTTCTTCAAAATGTACTCGTTATTTACTTTTTTCTAAAAAAAAATTGCGCAAATTCCTCGCCACACGCGTTTTAAATTTGGCAACCAGGGATATACTATGATGTGTGTGCTAAAAGAAGCGGCCCACTGTACAGTAATCTTGTATAGCACAATGCAAGTTTTGAGCTTTAAGGTCATGAATTCTATTTATACATATGATTTTTAGAAAACCTTTTAGAAAAAATGCATCTAGTTATTCAGAAAAAAGTGTACAACTTCTTAATTTAAAGTACTAAATATGATTTGCATAAAAAATTGCAAGAAAAATTCCAATTTAAATTATACAATGTATAAATCTCTCAAACCCAAGCACACTTACAGCGGCATATAACTTTCACATTCAAATAAATGCTTTGTACCTGAATAGGTATTGCGAATGTGTTTGTAGTCCGTTTAGCAATGACCGTACTCCACACAACGTTTTCAAAAAAAAAAGGTTGAACCTTTTAGTGTGTTGATAGAATAGATGACTGCGAGTTGACAGCAAAATTTCAAATGACAGCGTTCACTGACGCTGGCTTGTGTCAAGCACTCTTTTATCTAGAGCTACCATGCCAATTTTAAGCCTTGCATAAAAACGAAATTATATTGGGCTAGTCACATGGAGCCAAGATCTGGATTACCTCCACTTTGTCCTTGTAGAATTCATGAAGAGCATTAGCAATGATCAAGATTTCCATCTCCGCTTCATTAAATGCCTAACACATGTCATGTGGAATAAATAGCTACCTCCAACCTGTTGTTCATAAATCTTTGAGGCTTCTGTTCAAGAGAAAATGGAAAGGTGAAGCTAATTTGGTCTTCGGGTATTAGCTGGCCTTGGGAATGATCCAAATTGTGCTTTTGCGGCGAAAAATAAAAATACACTTAAAATAAGAGTTTCGTACAATCAAGAGCCGTGAACGATAATAAAACCTCTTAAGAGCTTGACGTCTTGGCAGTTATCTTGTTTATTTTAACAGCATCAAATATTGACATTTTTTCTATTTTCTTGTCACGACTTGTGCCAAATTGGATTTTTAGATTTAAATTCGACTACTAAACGCAATAAGTAGACATGCTCAAGCTATTACGCATCACATTTTGTGGCCAAGTTTAAGTTATTAAATAATAAACTAAGTCTTAACTTTGAATCCCTTATTGCAACCGTATGTAATCAAGCAATTTTTATCCGGAAATAGTTCTCGCGTGATATTATTCTGGCAAAGCAGTCAACAAGCACTGGGAGTGCCAGTTACCGTAAATACCCATTTAAACGGTCTGAGCGCTTTCTTATTTTTTGAAATTATACCTTGCGCGTTTATTCGGGACTGGGCTCGTTTTATAGACTGGCGTTTAAAGTATATTTACGGTATATGTTTATAATTATTTTATGATTTGATTTATTTGACAATTGGCAATCTCCTAGTTAACGTGACTGTGAGTCTTTGATTTCATGATTGATAGTATAATTTGCTTTGAGACTTAGAGCTAAAATTAAGTTAAAACTTATTTATAAGTTAGACTTTATGAATTGAAATATAATTCAGAACGTATAAATTAAAATTGAAGTTAGATGGCAAACCCGATCCCAACCAGCATTTCCGTCCACTAGAAATTGTGCCTGCTAATACTTTCTTGTAGGAGTATTACTCTGAGCTTGAGTCAAATGTATATAATTATCAATATTTCGAAAATTTAATTAAAATTGTAATTGCTTCTGGCCACATAAAAATTCAACTTTAGGGTGGATTTTGTACAAATTAAATTGAAAACAAGTCATGGCTAAAATATACAACCAAATCTAAACAAACTAAAATAATTTTTTTTTGTAATAATCGAAATATTGAAACGCTAATAAATCTTAGTTGCTTCGTAATAAAAATTGCTATGTTGCTCTGTTGCTGCAATTGCAGATGTGTTTGAGGTGTTTCTTGAATTTGTGCTACGTTGTCAAAAACTTTTTACATAGCTCAAATTCTTCTTCTTTAACTCTTAGCCTATTTAGTAAATTAAACTACCCAAAATCTTAGAGGCCCTTGAAGGACATTTCGCTTTACTTAATTTTACTCACTTCAAAAGAACGTGTCCTTTTCTTACATTTCTTCCAATACTAAACCATTGGAAGTGTTCATTCCTATACCAGAATTGGCAAGCTTAGAATAATAGATGCTAATTTTTAACAAATTCTAAGGAAACGAATTCGTTTCTTAGATTTAGCACACCGTGGACTGAATACCTATATCTAAAATGGCCCAAGAATCGTCTGTATTTATGAGGCTTTCATCACGAAGGGACAAGGACAATAACTGCTTTCTTCCTTCAATCCGCCCTGAGTGACTCAAGCTGTGAGTTGAGTCATTTCCATTTGAATGGAAGCAGAGGCCCAGGACTATTGCAATAATGGAAAATGGCCCTTTTCCCGTGACTCGAGGCCAGAATAAAGGGCTTTCTAAAACCCTCAAAATCCCAAAATAAAGGTAAGTCACGTAGATTGAGGCGGAGAAGGGAGAATTAAGGGAAAAGGAATGGGACATAATGATGCAGAAAGAAAGCATTTGAGGTTGACTAACTTTTTCTTGCTCTCATGCAAATGTAATGAAATGGAGAAGACTTTCTCTTATTTCCCCATTTCCATTTTATAGAAATTCTAGCCTTCTTCCTTGGTCTGCATCCCTCGCCTTCACATCTCCTATTGTCCTTCTCGTGCTGTTGCTCTGGTGAGAGACACACGGACATTAGTCGATTTATAATAGATAGAAGTGGGAAAGCAAAGGCAGAGGAACTAAACGAGCTTCCTTCTGATTCATTTCCTACATCAGACCGAAAAAGAATCACATTCTGGTAACATATCCTCCGCCTCCCTCAAATTATTTTAATATCAAACGTTATCATCAAGAGTACTTATGGGCCCTTTCAAAAGACTAAAGAGACTCCATAACTCCAAGTCTCTCTACTCACTCTCATAAATGGGCAAGCACTCATCATCATCTCTAATCAAATCATTGAGGGCGGGAATTCTGGGCATCGCTTTAGTTCAAATGACTCTTCTGCACTGCGTTGAAGAACTAAAATTAAGCGACAGGAGTTTCAGACAATGTAATGTAATTCAAACCATAGGTGAAAACTTACTATAGAGTTGAAAATACTAACATTAAGTGTTTTTTTTTAATTCTAGTATAGTTTTATAATAATTTATATTATTTTATTACCCATTGATTCAGAACATTCCTAAAGCTAAATTTATTCCTCTGAAATATTATAAAAACAGCAAAAAAATAGCCAATTTATGGAAAACTTGTGGTGTGCAATGCTTACTTAATGCTTACAGTCTCATATCGTTGCTTTTTCTTATAAGTTTTAAATAAGGTTTGTATGTGGTAGAGTTTCACGGCTCCGGTTTTTTTCTGCCAAGAGCCGAGCCGGAACCGGAGTCGACTCCCGGCTCCAAAATACTTGAAGTGGCGAGTAAGAGCCGATTTGCCGAGATTAAAAAAAACTAAGAAGTTATTTTTTTTAAATTCGATGAACTGCAAATTGCAAAAATTGTTTGATGCTAAAGATTTGATTATATTTTCGGCTCTTTTAATTTGAATGACCCAGCACCACGCTTAAATTTGAAGCAGTCTATACTGCGCATGTAACCAATTTAATACTAAGAACTACATCAAATACTCTTTGTAACTTCTACAATATACTTTGCTAATATTTTAATTTTAAACTAATTTTTTTCGAATTCTGTAACAAATGTGTAACGTACAATTCGTTGATTATGGCTTGCACTTTGATGTTAAATAAAAAAAATTGATTGATTGAATTGAAAACAGTATTTGAAACGTTGATTATTAGTTTCAAATATCGATTTATGTATAGAAAGAGCCACATATCACTTTAAGTGCAAATTCAAGCATTATTTTTCTAAATTACATCATGCCTGCTTAAGAATCAAGTAATACCGACTACTCAAATTTGGTTAGGCCTTCACAAAAAATTTTAATAAAAAAAAGAAGCAGTACAACAAATCACGTACAATTCCAGTTTCACGCTTTGCAATTGAAAAGAAATGTTTAAAAATCTGGGTTAATAATATTACGGATAGGATATGTTGCAAAATGTTTTTTGCTTCCCATTACAGATTAGGAATAGTTCACTAAAATTCTAGTTATCAAAAACTAAAATGGAAACAAAAAGCTTGAAAAAATTAAACGCGCTCTGTTATGTGTTAGTAAAGTTAAAGTTAATAAAAATTTAATCTATACAGTTGTAAAGTAGAGAAAATGCTTCTTGTCTATATCGTATGCAGCGAAGGGGATCATGGAGGCACGTATTTATTGAGCTTGGGTATTATTTCATCTTTAATATTAGACACTAGACCATGACTTAGACTTCAGTTAAGTAGAATATTCTTCAGACTTGTAAACAAGCTAAAAGACCTAAAAAATACACGAAATAATTAAGTAATGAGCAGTAGTAGTTAAGTAGGTAGTGACAAGTAGTCACTAGCAATAGCGTTCCAGCCTCAGCGCTTTCAGGCGGCCAGGAGCCAGGGTCGGATCCCTTCCCTGCAAAGCTGTGAGTAGGGAGTACGTGAGGATTGAACATGCACGGATTTAAGGATAGTTGAACACTATTAAATGTAAAATCTGAATTTTTTATTATAATTATTCTGAATTTGCATTTGGTTAGCAAGTATTTTTGTAGTATTATATCAACCCACTCCTTTACTGATATTGACATTCTCCTGTTTTTGACAATTTAAACCAATGAAAGAGTTTTCTCGATTTGGATTATGTAAATTTTTAGCAAACTATTTTTCAACTAGAGTTTTGTAAAGCAACAAAATAATTTTACTCGTGGCAGTAAAAAATAGTTTTCCATCTATGCATATGAAAGCAATACATAGTTGTCAATTAAGCAGCTATAAAATTGACTCGTATTTGCTTACAGTATAACACAAATTGGAATACTGTTAACTACAAAAACTTATACACATTATTGATAAAACATAATCTATTTTTCATTTTTATAAAATATAATTATTATTTTTTATATTTTATTTTAACTTTTATTTGTAAAGCCGTCGTTTGTCATTAGCTGACTCAGAAGATGAATCTACTACTATCAACAATTATGTACACTTTGTTCACATTAGCCAGCTGTGAGTTTCAAATTGTTGCAGACGAGTCCGAGGTAAGCCAAAACTTGTGTTACTCTAAAAAATAACCGGCAGAATTGGTTGTTGCTTTTAGTATACAAAAAAAGAAAGAGGAAATATTCAAAGTTATTTAAATTTAGAGGTACGTGGCAATTGGCAGAATTGGAGAATCTAAGGGGGATGGTACAGATGAACTAAAAATCGTAGCAGTAGGAACATGTGTAGTAACAATCACTGAACAAACTCAAAAAGATAAAGACAATGACAGCACTTGGATTGCTAAAGGAAGGTACTTTCCACACACTCATATAATTAAAATCCAGAGACTGAATCTTTAAGACAATATATCTGGTCGGCGAATATGGGCTAATGGTTAAGAGCTTCTCTCCCTTTCCACTAACCAGCCATAAATTATAGGTTCGAATCCTACGTCCTGTAGTAGAAAAATAAAATCTTTGCCAAAAGATTCCTTTTTGCCGTGACCTTGCCGCTGCCTAGTGTTCTTTAGTAAAAGCAATACAGTGTCATTTGACATTCCCGCAAAGCGGATCGTTTTCTGAATTTCTACTATGCTATTGGGAAACATATCGGGAAATTTCGTATATGTTCTTTTCTTATCATGTTATTTCTAATCACAGAGATACAGCCATAAACAGTCAGAAGCACGGCAATTCCTTAAAGGGAATGCCAACATCAAAGAATTTTTTTGTGGTTGATCGCGGGATTTGAACCCCCTCCCCGTTT
>VYYI01003482.1:0-12114 GCA_021029175.1 Bilobella aurantiaca
TTTAAACAGTACAATTTGTCAAATGTAGCAAAAGTTAACAAATAAACAATTGTTCATATGCTATTTTTCAAGATATGTTCAAACTAATATGGTGTATGCATATGATGTTTGTATCGATAATTGTATGAAACAAAAGAATGTTGAATCTGTCTGAAGAGAATAGCAGAACTGCTTTAATAACTATTAGAAAACATGAGTGATAAAAAAAGTGGCGTTTAATGCGGTTAGTTGGAGCGTTGTGCAGGAAATAGACAACAATTTCTCATGACAAATTTAGGAAACATGACAAATTATAGGCAAATTGAGTTTGTTTAAAAAAAAACTTATCATGCGACATGCTTTCAAAACTTTGTGCACACCAGGGACATTGACTATGTTTTAAAACTAGAACAAGGTAATAGAACATTAATCAATTGTAATTTGTCATAACATGTTTTTGAAACACAACATGAACATAATTTTCGTTGAATAGACTATTTCTTGAGTATATCCCAAAACTTGGTACAGGGTAACAGTATTAGTAAATATAAAAGTTAAACAAGTTTTTGTGTGTTTAAACAATTGGTGTGCGTGATATAGATATGCAAATGCAAAACCTACATACACTAAATACGCAAAAAAAAAACGAAACAAATTAGATTTCAGTACATTAGATGAGATATGAAAATCAACTTGAATTATTTATTTTCAATTATATTAATTTATTTTCTTTTATTGAGAACGTTTCATTTCTATACATTAAAAACGGATTTTACCGTAAAAGTATAATTTCACAAAATAATTTTTTTACTAGCGAAACGAAAAATTTCATTACAAAAATGTTTTTAGAACACAAATTTTGTCGTAAAATGTCTTTGTGCTAGAACGGGCGTATTTGGCTGGAAGTAATAAGCATCATTTTTTGTATCCTTTTCAAAATTTTACATGTTTAACAAGGAGTATTTTAAATTTTTTATTAAACGACTTGATTTGGTTGGGATTATATTAGTATTCCACAGGATATTGCGGTCATTTGCTACCATTTTTTACAAGGAAATTGCTGAAGAAATTCTTATATCTACTATTATGGATTTTTTTATCTAATTTATCATTTGTCTTCTATGGTTTATATGTTATTATGTTTCCGTTTTGTGGCGTAGTAGTTAATTTACAAATAACACATAAGTTACTTTACAAATTAACGTAGTGTTAATATGAATCACGTTCTGACAAATATCAGGATGAGAATAAAGTTCCTTTATTATTTGAAAAGTAGTCTAGCACAGCTAGAATGAACATTTAATATGAGTATTCTATTATATTGAGGAAAAGTAAAGCATAATAACATGTTGGACATTTGTGCGAATACAGTTTTTGCTTCTGTGATGAAATATATATATACTTTTGTTTTGAAAATTATAACTTTTTGGAAATGTTATTGAGAAATTTTTGTTGACAAAATTGTCATGTAGAGAATATTACGATGATGACAACATTGAAATGTTTACAACATTGCTATGATTCACGAGTTATATAATATTTTTTGCTTTTTTAGAAATTTGCCACATACATTATTGCATAGTTCCAAAAAAATGTTAGACAACTTGGTTATAGTCCTGCGGAAAATTTTTCTCACGCACGGCCTCTGCATATGAGGGTGGGGGCTCGTACATGGGGATTGCAGACGAAATGTTCGAGAACCCCCCATCCCCCATTTCGCCGCAAATGTCCCCCTCTTCTGGGCACTCATCCCCGCGCTGGCGGGGCATGCGAATTCTGCTGGTGCGCAGAAGGTGCGAGCTTGGCATGGGCATCGCCATGGGCAATATTGGCAGTGGAAAGATGCCCAGCTGTGGTGGAGTGCGGAGATCCCACATGAAGACCTTGACCATGTGACTCGCGATGGCTCGAAATATGATTTTCATGACAAGGATGCCCAGTGCGGCGGGGGTGCCTCCACGCGTTGAGAAAACGAGCAGAAAGAGCTCCATGCCTTGCATCACATTCAAAAATTGGGATGTCCAGTACCAACGTGAGCATCTCGCTAGAACAATGTCCTTGTCATTCTAAAACAAAATGATAAAAACAAACACTTATCACTTTTATCATTGAAATAGTAGTTTTCAAAATTCTATACTTTCTTGAATATTTTTATAGCTTGTAAATTGTATTCAAAGGGTATAATTTAAATTTTTGTACAAGAGAGTTGTATGATTTTTTTTTAAATTTTGCCTATCTTGAAAAAAGTTACTCAAAGAGTAGAATTTCAACTCTTCTTAAATCAACTTTTAGACGCATTATTTATCATACTTTCTCAAATATCTGCGTCCCTTGTTTTAAAATTAAAACAGTAAAATTTCAACAAAATTTGAAACAAAATTTTCCAAAAAAAAAAATAGAACTGTAAAAATTTGATCATTTTGGCAAAACTTTTATCAACAATGTCTCAAATATTTGAATCATTAGTATTTCACTATCTAGTTCATTAAAACAAACTCTTTAGATAAAGAAATATTTGGATTTAGTGGAATAGCTACAAACGAAATCTGCATTGTTAATAGAAATGTGTAGGTTGCGTTATTTAGGTTAGTTAACTAATTAGCGATGTTGTTAAATGTTAAATAATATAAAAATTTGTTACGTGATAAGTGGCGCTGAGCAAGACTTGTCCCATGATGAGTTGAATTGAGTAGACTGAGAATATGCAGAGGCAGATGAGGATGAAAATATTAGGTACTGTAATTTCCAATTTCAAAATTTTTAAAACAATATTTTTTTAAATCCATAAAATGCATAAAGCATGGACAAGCATTATAGTCTGAAATTATCAGTACAAGGCATGTTACCATGTTCTGTGTTTGCAAGAATGTATGTTGTAGCATTGTTTGAAGGTTGTGCGCGGAGGCGCTGCACTTCTGGTTCAGGTCCATTTACGTAAGGGCTTCCAGCAAAGATGCGAAGACCAAAAAACGTCAGCATGAAGAGAGCAATGCACTGAAAAAAGGAGAAAATATGTTAATTTCAACAATTTTCATCCAAATATTGATTTTTATCAATAAATAAGTTAATAATTGTGTTGATTATGGCTTATGCCTAATGTCAAATAAACGATACATACATACATACATAAGTTAATAATAAATTGTTTAAAATACAACTATTTGTTATGTATATATTGATATTTTTAAATTAACAACACGTGCTATTGCAAAAAAAAAGCAGTAGACTTGATTCTACAAAATTATCACGTTACACCTTATGAAGGCACCTATCGTTTTGATTTAAGCTTTTTTTTTCCAATTTAAACAAAAAGCTAAAAGTATTAAAAGAAAGCTATTTTTCTCGTTTACATTTAAAATTTCAGGTTAAATAAACAGGTGCTTAACGTAGTTAAGGAAATCACAAACATTATTTATATTTATACATTTTATAATTATAATTATTATTTTTTATTTTTTATTTATATTAATAACTTTCATTCAGATTTGGGACATCCGGAAGTATGCAGTGAGTGGAAAAACGCCCTTTAATTATTGCTATTTAATTGTATTTTGAAAGTTATCAAGTAAAACTATTAACCAACAATTATTATATTTTTTAATCTAAATTGGAATTAAAAAGCATTCGCATTTCACTTCGAAGTATCTGTAACTATCCTGATGTGGGTAGGTGGATATGCTGAATTATTTAGCACAACTTTCTTTGGGCGCATTACCTTCAAACAAAACTTAAGATATAAGTTGCAACTTACGATATCTGTAATTGCGATACATCTCACTGCCCTTCGATAGCGGAACTGTGTAGCTAAGAGGTCCGACTCCATTTTCTGGATGCACTTATGCTAATTGTGTTTGAAATATTCCTTTTTTAAAAACGTTCAAAATTTTGAAACGTTTTTGAAGAAGACACCACTGCTGGGGCAGTTGGAGAGAAAGTGAGAAGTAACCTTGAAGAAAGCGAGGAGAAAGTTGGGAAAGTAAAATCAATATTGCCTAGCAGCGAAAGCAAAAGCAAAAATCTGGAGGCTAAGAGGCCCTTTGCAGGACAATTCAATAAAGTTGACGTCACTTCCTCCTCAGCCCAATTTTGCTTTTCTAAGTGGCAATTTGAGGGCAAAAACAAAGCAAAAGCGCTTGAGCTAACAAAGTCAAAGGAAAAAGAAAGGCAAAGAGACACATTGAAACAAAGGATGCAAAGGGAACTTTCACCCTTCATTTCCAGCCGCCACAAATCAATTTTTCATAAGTACGGGTCGATAGCACTCACTAAATCAAAATGTGATTTTAATGTCATTAGAACAACACATTTCATAACAGTTTTCCATCTTCTGATTGACAAACATACTAGAAAAACACATAAATACTGAAAAAGTTACACTTAAATGCAAAATTGAACTAAAACTTTTTACATTTGTTACAATTAAGTTAGTTAGAAGGCTACGATTTTGGCAACTTAGGTTAATATATTGTTTACAAAAATCTTGCGTCCCTTTGCTAATGAAAATCTAAAGTAATAAAGCCAAGCCAAACAACCCCGTTTTAGGAAAGGAGAAAATAAAATAAAAGTGAAAATTTTCTTGTTCCACGACGGGCTTCTTTCTTGTTTTTAATATTGAGACATTTTTCGATAATTGATACATAACTTCAACATTGATATCTGCATTCTTTATTTGTTACTATCACTATCTGTTAAAAATATGTTGCAGAATAACATAAGCGTGACAACAATGAAGTGAATTCACTTAATTAAATTCGACATTTTGTTGTACAAGGAATGTAATTTTCTTTTAGAAATTTTTGAAATCGTCAACTTTGTATTTGTGTACAAACGCGTAAGGGATGAGGAGCTAATGTTAAATCTTAAAATTAAGTTTTTTCATTAGATGTTTTAAAGTTGGAAATGAGCGTTAGCCCAGATACAGCCTAATTGTAATTCAATTTAGTCTAAATGACATTGAAAATTTGATGTCACAGAAATGACAATAGAAGTTTTTGCGGAGCAGATGCTCTCGGCATTTTTTTTAACTAAGGCTATTTTCAGTTTTGTATCATTTCTGCTGCTGCTCAACCTAATTTCTAAACATATTTTTGCTTCACACAGATTCGTTTCAAACAATTTTCCTTTTATTACCTTTGTTTTACATTCTACTTTTGTTTCACATAAATTTGTTTAGGATACTTTTGTTTCACATTGACCTGTTGCACCTATTCTTGTTTTGCAAGAACTAGCTTAAAAAATGCTTAGAAAAACTGCTGGAAAAATGATGATGGTAACTATAGTTGCTGTTCTGTTAAAAAATGTTAGAACTGAATCGGAAGACATCACTTATGAGCTTTATGGGAGCCTGGGTAAGCAAAACTTTTCCAAAACCTTTTTAGAACTCAGCTACAACCATTACTAACACAATTTTTAAAATTTGCTTTTTTTAAATAAGTTTTTTTAAATTTGGTAGAAAAACTAGACCTTCTTCCTCATCCGCTAACGCTCTCTGGCTTTGGATCTGGAGCGAACATGGCGCAGCAAATTCACATCAGCAGCTCAAGCAGATACGATGGCGTAGGAGTATTCGGTGGAGGTATTTAAAATAATCAGTTAAATTAAACTTAACTTAATTAAAATTAAGTTAAATTAATATTCCATTGTGTTCATCGTCAAAGAATTGTACTACAGAATTTTGTACTACACATAAAATGCCTGTTTACACAATTTCTTAGCATTGTCTTCTTGCCTTTAGTGTACTATAGGTGTACTGGAGATACACAAAACAACAGCATGTGTTGGGAGGAAAATGGACAATTTGACAGAAGCATTTCTGATGCCACGTTGTACGAGAGAAAAGGCCTCATTGACCCGCTTTCAAATTTACAAAATCATAAACTTTTCTTCTGGTTGGGAACTCTCGACGAAAATCTACAAAGGCTAAGTATGCAGAATATGTTAATTATTATATTTACATATAGAAATATTAAGTTTTATATTAACAAAAAATAACAATTAAACAATAGTGCAGTAGTTTAACTGCCACAATTTGTAGGTTCCTCACGTTAGTAGTGTTCAAATTCTGAAACTTTCTAATTTTAGGAGTTACTTATGAGACATGGCCGAAAATGTGAAAAAAGCAGGCAACTACGCTGTAAACAATTTCTGTTTAGAAAATGTTTTTTTTTTCAAAAAAACGAATTTAGATTTAACAAAACGCTTTATAAATCACTACTTTGTGAAAAAATTTTTTTACCGGCTTATGTTATGATACACTTTGTTTATGTTATATAGAAAAGTGATATTTTTATGGCTGTACTTCCCTATGTAAGTGGACAAAATTGTCACACTAAAAGTCACCTGCATTCATTCAGCTCTAGAGTTTTGAAACGTGTGTTTTAAATATTGAATTTTGTTTGTAAGAAAAATGTGCAACTCTATAGCTACTAAGGGCCCTAGGCTCATATGGGCTTGTTTGGCTAGTACACACATATAATCACTAAAAAATCGTTTATATTACAGGAGCCATGTTAGGAGTAATTGATTTTTATCAACGCTTTATCCCTGCGCCAGAGAACATATACACAAAGATACAATCGGCTCATGATATTATGGTATGACTCACATGTACTTCAAAAACGAAATTGCATAAAATGATAGTATTACGTTATGCAACCTTAACCTTTTCTTTAACCAAGTTTTTTGAATTTCGATTTATCAGAATGTTTTTGCTTTTTCAAATTAATGCCAATTCTTTTCTTGGTGAAATCAAAATTTTCAAAATTTTGTTGTATACAGCCATCAATGTCTGTCAGCGAGTCCTGCGCCACTGCATCACCGTCTTCACCGGCAAATTGCAATTATTCAGGAAGTTTTGAAGCTTTGAAATTTTTGATTGGACCAACGATATCCCTACCAGGACCACGAACTTCATTGCAGCCGCTTCGAAAATTCAAGCAATCGGAATTTTTCGGAGACTACAATTCTGCAACGCTTGGTCTAGACGAAGTTGGATTCTTGTACGTGCCCACGGACTGTAGCCAAGGCACGGCCTGTCTCCTGCACGTATTTCTGCACGGTTGCACGCTTCAACGCGAACGCAACAAGGACTTATTCATTTTGCAATCAGGTTATTTGGAAGTTGCCGAGGCAAACAGTATTGTGATGCTTTTTCCGCAAACTATTGGCAATGCGGATGTAAATCCGGAAGGGTGTTGGGATACTGAAGGGTTTACAGGAACTAATTATGGTAACTTACAAATGGTTTCCCCATAATAGAACATTACTCCTATTTACTCATATTACTCATATTACTCACACTTACTCATATTCTACTTGTTATTTATATATACCTACCAGATGAGTTACAGATCCCCCTCAGTCATTTGCTAGCAGTAAGGTCTCATTGGTCACTTCCAAAATCTAACATGATTCCTAATTCTAATGGCTTGAGAAAATTATTCTTAGTTTTGCATTTTGATTACTTTTGAAACCATTAATGAAATCTTACTGTTTGCACATGACCATGCAATACGTATGTCTGTTTTGTTAAATATGTTCAACTTTTACTTTATGTGACTTCCTCACGTCGACGTTTGTTGTACATGTTTGACATATCAATTATTTGCATAACTATAACTTTTTTTTACTTCAATTATATTTTAGCAACCAAAACAGCCCCGCAGATCTTGGCTATTAACAAAATGGTTGACCGTCTTTTTGGCATTGAAAAAGTGGAAGAAGCTACAACACCGAAGTCGACAACGACGTCGTCGAAACCAGAACCAGAACATGCCGAAGAGCATCATTCAAGTAGTGCAACTTCTTCAGTCAAAATCTTCTCTTCCATTTTAACCTTGATGCTCATTAACTTTAATTTACTTTAAACAAGGAAAACTATTCGGTTAAACGAGTTTTGAGTTTGGTCGATTTAATGAGTTCATGCAAAACTTAGGGTTAATAAACACTATTATTAATATATTTTCAAGCCAAACAAGCCTCCCCTCTCCAGGAATTAAGAAACCGCAAAATTGTCTATGTGACACCACGACAAATTAATAAAATTGAAATTGTACATTGCTGCATAATGCATAATAATGAGATCGTTGTATTTTTTTGGGGTGTTAGTAAGAGTCTAGAATAGTTTTCATTGTAGAATAATTTTCTTGTAAAATTTTTTGAGGTATATTAAATTCAATTTATTTTTTCATAAAGTTACCTCAATAGTCAATTTTTATGTAATGGTAAATTACTCTAGAACTAATTTCTGAGCAGACTCAAACATTGCATCTGCCTGCGAAGCGTAGTTTTCAATCAGCCAAATTTTTGACTTATCAGCGACAAGTTCCCACTTATCTTGTAGATTTCCCAATTTTTCTTTAAAAAACGCCAAAGCCAGTGTTGTAGCAAATGCTTTCATGTTCCAACGATTTGTGACGCATTCTGTTTGTAAGAATAAATTATTGTAATGTCGTTTCTCATAAAAGCACAAATTATATTTCATTGAGTATATTTCAATACAAACTAATATTACATTACAAATTTTAAATCAATTACCTCTTTTGGCAGAGCCCAGATTTACTTGAATTACTCTACAGAATGTATCATCAAGGTTAAATGATCCGTCGAAGAGTTGTTGAGCTGCGATACGATAAAGTTGATCAGCCATGACTCTCAATTTCACGAATCTGTAACAAAATTTAGCCAAATTTTAATTCTAAGTCATTTGTTGTTGTTTTTTAAAAATATCTCAGTCATCAATAAAGTAGTTCATTCGCGCACCAGAAATAATTCAATCACACTTGCACTGTTGCAGTGTCACTAATCACTAGTCACCAATCACTAATCAGTAAACTAATCAAGGCCAGTTGTGGTAAGACATATAGATTCAGAAATGCCATATAGTTTTTATTCAATTTTATTCACATTTAACAAGATCCAGTTAGATTCAAAACTGATTTATTGGTATCACTGAATCCATAAAAAATTTTTTAGTGAATTAGCAGCTTTTGGAACTTTTAAGTGCATTTTAATCTGACCTGAAAAATGCAGGGAGAATTATAAGGAAGAAATTTTTGATAATTAGTACGACAAATTTTTTTGGACTAAATAAGACAGATCAGTTTTGCCACTTATGCGAATTGGTTTCAGCAATGCAGGTTTGAGGGCAATTTTCAACTGATGCAAAATCTTCTCTTCAATTCGTTCATTTTCGTATACAAATTCAGACACTCCGCCCCCACTTCTGGCAATCCCTTCAACCAAGTGGCGAGATGCGCTTGTTCCAACTCCCAGCGAAAATGCACGAGAATGCTTCACTTTGGTTCCTACAAGTTGTATCACTTGAGCAGGAGAGTCTACCTGATACGAAAAAAAAATCATAAATTTTAGTCAATAAAAAAGCTTAATATAAAAATCAAAATCATATATGACTCTCTCTGTAGAAATGTTTTCCACTCTACTATTTCCCTACCGCGCCATCCGTAAGAACAAATATTTGAGTCAAATAGCCAGGAATTTGATTGTTCCCATATACGTATGTTAATGGACTTAAAATGTTCGTACAACCTTCTGCAGCGATAGCTGGAAAAAATATTAAAATAGACAATTATCATGTGATCCATACATAAAAAAAACGAAATCATAAAGTAGTTGACACTACTTAATAACGTAACAACTAACTCGTGAGGAATTGCTTTGCTTGATTCAAAGTTGACTGGTCATATTTGACACTTTTTGGAAAAATTGAACCAAAATCGTCATTAAAGTACACGATGTTGAAGTAGCAAGAAGCCGGCAATGAGTGGAGAAACAACTGTAAAAGTGTATATTAATTAAGTTAAAATCATTTTGAAGGCTATCATCAAAATACTATTTAAGTTAATACAAAGTTTTTTTATTTTAATACTAAATTCATCTTACGTTGAGTGCTCGTTTAGCAAGTTCAATTCTTTCACCATCCATAGATCCAGATCGGTCCAGTAGAAAAATGAATTCAAATATTTTGATCGTCAAGTTTGAGCGTGGGCAACAAGAAACTATTTTTTACAATGTCCATTTTTCTTGTTAGCTGATTTTTTTTTGCCAGATTTTCGATCTCTAGTTTTGCCTCCTGTACTCGATACATTATTTTCATTATTAATGTCTTATTTTTTTGCATCTCTCAATAATTATATAATTCCATAAGTGATAATGCTTGCAACAACCCTCTAACAACCGGACATGTTGGACATTAAATGAGGTCAGAATTAATTAAATTCTGAAAACTTACTGAACTGAACTGAACTGAAAAACCACTAAAGTAACAATTATATTTTATTTCTAAAACAATTTCATTTATATATATATATATATATTACAATTTAGATCTCAAATTTAGATCTAATTCCTGTTGACATGAATTAAGCGAAAATTAATTAAAAATTAAAGTTGAAATGATTGTTTTCTTGTTCCAGTAACATCACCTGCTTCTGATACTTCAGCTAACTGGTTAATTGCATATCTGAAGCCTGCGATTCGGCTTCTCCTAAGCACCAGGTGAAGAGGAACTCTGTACACATACAATTTTATGGTCAGTAATTACATTGTTATTATTATATGTATATACACAGTAATTAACACATAATTATCATTTTAGATATGTTATTTGACTATGTAACTAAAAAAGCAAGAAAAGCCATAGACATACAATGCAAAAATGAAAGTAGCATAAGCTGTATTTTTATGTTTATGTGAAAACAATTACTGACCTGGTCAAGAATTTTCTGAATTTGGTTTCTAGAGAGGCGTTGCTTGTATTCGGTAATTGCAAGATTGTTGACTTTTCCCGTGCTGAGGCAAATTGCAGTAACATGCAGAATTCCTTGTTCATTGATTTCTAAATTAAAAATCTGTTTAGAAAATAGTTCTTTACGTTTTACACATATGATTAAGATATAAAATTCATACAAATCCTAGCCAATCTTAGCACAATATTAAATTTTCTGTTTTGCCTAACTTTGGCATTCAAGTGCAAAATCAAACAAGCAACTGCTTTTCATTTGGGAAAAATAAATTAATGGCTTCCACCCTCAATTTGACGTGCAAAGGAAAAAATTAACAGCTAAGCAAATAAAGCGTCTCACTATGGTAGACTCAAGTAGCGGAAGCAGAAAGAATATTAAAATTATTCCAGCGAAAAACAAAACTTTGTGAGTGAAGGTGCATCTGCCGTCATTGGCACCATGTGAAATTGTTTTGATGCTAATGGCCCTTCAAGTGTAATTTTGAAGTAAAGGGATCAAAAACATGTTTCTAGAGTCTTCGGAACCATCTTTATTTGTTTTGTACAAACGTATTGTTTGACGTTAAAATGTTATTTTTAAAACTAGATGGCAATTCGTCTCCGAAGTCACGTGAAAGGCATACTTATAATAATCTGTAGCAAATTTTCAGTAGACAACTCCTCAAAATTTTGGGATATATATCATATCCTGTGCAAAGTTTTAACTTTCACATGAAACACAAAAAGTAATTTATCCACACTGTCAATGCTTCAAACTTCAACTCAATTAAATTGTTTTTGAAATAATAAGTTTTTAGCTGACTAGCGCTTAACAAGTTTAAGAAGTACTTCATTGCTGCAAAGGTTTTCATTGCTAGCTTACTTAACTAAATGAAGGCCATTTAGTATTTAGTATTAAAGGCCACTTTAAGGCCATTTTGCAATTTGCCGTATTGCACTTTTGCAAAAGGAAATGATTTTGGGGTAAAACGTACAACAGCATCTTAGCTCTAGTCATCAATAAATTATATGCCTCCACTGCTAATGGAGTGCTGCATTAATTATGAAGCTTGATATTTCTAAAATAAACTAAATAAGGAAATAATCAGCAACTAATTTATTTATTATTATTCACGGTATTTCAAAAATGTTGAAGAAGCCAAAGGTGAGGGTCAAGCAATGACAGCATATATGCGACATTATAACATTCCTGTCTATACAAGAGTAAATGCTGTTTTTAACACTAAAAGGCCTATTAAAAAAGCTACTCATCCTAATACAAAGTTTTTTTATTTTAATACTAAATTCATCTTACGTTGAGTGCTCGTTTAGCAAGTTCAATTCTTTCACCATCCATAGATCCAGATCGGTCCAGTAGAAAAATGAATTCAAAT
>VYYI01003483.1:0-12113 GCA_021029175.1 Bilobella aurantiaca
TTCGGGTAGCTTTTAAGTAAGGAAGCAGAGAGGGGTAAACGCGGTGTTTGACGGGAAATGTGATAAGATGAATAATAGCCCGGAGAATGAATAATTAAGAGCTGTGACTGGCCTACAGCCGCTGAAATCTCGGTTCAATTCCAAGCTTCTTAGGTACATATTACATATGCGAGCTACTCTGCCTTTGCTTTACCGGTGCGGGTAGGCCAAATTGAAACGGAAGTGTAATAGAATATTCTTCTATCCATTTTAAAGAGTAACGGTGAGAAGATGATGGGATGAAGGAGATTCATGCGTGGATAAACTTTGGTCCCTTCCAATAAGAAGGAGGCAGCGGGTGAGTGGAGGAGAAGGCTTGAGCACAGAATGAGCAACAGTGCTGCCGGCTATTTTCCCAAATGTACACACATTCTTCGCGTGCAGGGAGAAATCCGGGCATGATAAAATTAAATATTATGGAAGGAAATTTTCAGAATTTGCATTTAGACGACTGCGAGGGACAGAAAGCGTCTTCTTCCTCACAGTAGCAAGATGGAAACTCCCCTGTGGAGCTTTTGGAAGCCAGTGAGGCATCATACCAATATTCACCGAAATAAAATGGATGGCCTTAAACGATGGGGCGGAGATGATATAGCTACTTGTTCCATACAACAAGTACCTCACCTTTCATCAGGGCAGGTAGGGGCTGCTTGGGAAACCGGCATTTCATTTGAGAAACTTGAATCTGGTTATAGCTAAAACAAGTACCGATCACGCAAACGGGGTGAAGAATAAATTTTTATTAAATGAACCGAAAATATTACTTTCTTCGTATCTATTCCCGAAATTTTGTGTCAGTTACTACCGTTCACGGTTAGCTCCTGTATGGGGGGTAAAGGTGGTGATGACTCCCGGGAGTTTGCGTTTGAATAGCCAGAATCTTGTGACGAAAACTTCATAGCTCGCGAGTGGAGCATTTTCAACCGCGACAGCACAGCTATAAGAGGATAGAACATACTTGAAGAACTCGACTAGGGTGAACTCCAGTTCGTTTATATACTGCAGGTACCGCTGTTACTTCCAACTACATCTGCTGGATAAAAGGCTATTCTAGACAGGCTACTCTCAGTTACAAACCGTAAGCACATGCAGACAAAAACAAACGTCAACATTGGCAGAATCATTTTCACGTAAACTTGGCTGCAATTACGGTATTACATTTATTTTATTGTACGCATTCAATTCCTGTCCGTATGAACGATGTTGCTGTATATTACATCATACACTTGTGCTGCAGCTGTGGGCAATGCGAGTTCGGCGGAACAAAAAATATTTTCCAGCACAAAATATAATAAATTGTACTAATGCTTCACCAAATAAATCGCAGTAGAACTGGAGCGCTAGTTATATCCCACAGGATATCATCACGAAACAAAACTAGTTATACATTAATAAAAGCACCAGAGCTAGTGGGAGGTCAAAACCAGCAGCGAGCAACAAAGGTGTTTCACAAACGCCAAACAAGCAGTAAAAACTAATGTAATCACTATTACACACGTCCAATTTTCCACAGCACAAATCCACTACGAATTGACCAGAAATTCGATTCATCCTAATTTACCAAATGGAGGCATACACAGCTCCACCTCTCAATCAAAATCACAGTACAATGCATTGAAATCACTTATATTGCTTTAAAAGTCCGCTCAAGAGTAATTGGCTCAAACATTGGAACGCAAAATCTCGCCTGAGCACCAAGTGAAACGTCCTATGTACTTCTACCGCCTTGCACATATCGAGGCTCAAAGTATTGCCTAAGATAATTATTACCGCGTCAAATTTAACATCTTATAATAGTATTATTAATACTAGGCCGAACGTCAGCCTCCGATGATGCGTGACATCAAATATTTGTTTAGAAGTTGGAACCAGTCCTAGGATGGCGATGGCATCCTTCTAACCTACTTATTTCCTATATTACGTCGCCCACAATAACATACTGACTCCACACCTTAGTAACATAATTTCAATCCATACAAACAATGATAGTTATGAGTATCAGTTTAATTTACACATATGAATTATTTCAAAATAAGAATATCAAATAAACTTTAAAGTGGCTATTCGACGAAAAATTACAGTCAGTTCCCATTGACGTTTCATGTTGCACCGGAAGAATAAAGAAATTTAAAACTAAGTTAACCACAACATCCAACACTAATGAATCTACAAACCTCTGATTAGTACAAAATGCAAACATATACCAACAGATACACACATGAGTTTGGTTAGAATAAGGTCAACTGGACGATATTAACGTTAGCGGTCACTGAGACACTTCCGAAACGATGGAGTTGTTACCAGGTGGGGTTGTGGGACTCCCATTCTCATCCTCTTCTTTGATGGCTCGAGTAGCTTCCCATTCTTTACGCTCGTTAATAAGTTCATGTAGAATCTAAAGACAAAAAATTACAGTTACAAATTTCTTTTTTATATTTATTTCAAATACTCCAATTGATGACTTGAAGACTATTTACAGTTACCTCTTTATTCTTAATCACGACAATGCGCCCTTCAACATGAGGAGCAAGCTGGCAAGTTGTCTTCTCCATGTTTTCAATGACATTGCCTTGTCTAGATAATGACGGCCGCGGTGACAAGGACATTCCACGCTCGATGCATGGAGTCGGAGAAGTTTCATGAATTTGCAAGGAACTTAAGGACCTGAGCAAACTATGACGTCTCGAAAGGGTTATCAAAGATTGATGATGCCTTGAGTTTCGGCGACCACACCCTGAAACCATCTTGATTGCGCTAAAGTGATTTTGCACTGCGATGGACAATTCAAGGCAGGTCTCCTCATCTTTCTAAAGTTCAACCCAATCCAAAAATTATCTTAAGTGTCACATATCTAAATACAAAGTTGACTTTTAAAACACTACTCTAATCTAAACTTAAAAAGTCTCTTTTACCAAAACTTCACAGTTTGCCAGAACTGTATAACCATCATGACCGGTGGCAATGTATTTCTTGGTCGCCAGCTGGTAGTACTGATGAGGCTGAATGTATTCATCACCGATACGAACAAATTTTGGATCAACCCTATTGCCGGGTGGCTTCGACGGATCAAAAGCAAACCTCAATCCAGCAACTTGTGGAAAGCGACCTTCAAGCTTCGGATACTGCGATACGCCATTCTCTAAGGCATCAACGAGTTGACTACCTAAAGAGGGAAATTAGACAATTAAATCAATTCCAAATAGATCATGAAGAAACCAATATTTCTTAATGACAACCTGAAACATTTACGACGACTAATGAGTCCATCATAGGAAGTACCGTGAGCAAATCCCGAATAGTAAACGGTCCAGCGGGATGAATTCTATCGGATCGCAGAGTTCCGGAATTGAGAATGGCACATTCCGCATTGCAGCATGCAAGCATAATATCACACATGAAATTTCCAAGATTTGTTTCAGTGGTTCGTACAGCAGTAAACCTGCCATCTAAATCAGCATGGAATTCTCCCAAAACATCGTCCAGCTTGGTATCCATCATATCTACAATTACATTAAAAATGTCATCCGTAAAATAAATTCAATCTCAAACGCAATTAAATAACCAACTATTAACAAGAGATATGTTTTGGAGACTAACCCATGTAAACCTGCAATTGCTGCTTCAAGTCTCGATCTTCCTCACAGTCTGAAGTAACAGAGATTCTATCGATTTGAAACTTCGGATTCTTGTTAGAATTGTCATCCCAAGATACTCTGACTACACTAAAATCCCTGAAGTCCGTCCCACTCTTCAAAATAGGGATTCCTTTGATCTGAAAAATGGTGAGCACTTTGTAAAATTGCTAACGAGTAGAGCAATAAGAGCACCAAGAGGTAACAACTTGGTTACAACCCAGTCATCACATTCACTTACATGTTTTACATCGTAGACATGGTCGTGCCCACCCAGAATTAGATCAATGCCTTCGGAACACTCAGCCAGACGGACGTCATTGGGAAAACGCATGTGAGTCAGCGCGATGATAAGGTCACAACCCTTTAAACCACCACATGGGATATTAAAACCTGTAGTAATTTCTCTTCTAAAGTACCACTAAATGCATCTTGGTAACATTTACAATTGTTCTGGAATGTGTCAGAACTGACAAGAGCATTCCCCAAAAATGTTTCCCTCGAACTTACACGTCACACCTGTTTACGCAGCTATCAGTATGCTCTATATTTACGATTCATTCTACATTTCAGAACCACTAGAACATTACTATTGAATTCCCTTAATGAATAGTTGGCAGTTGTATGTGAAAAGAAACTCAGCAAATGTAGTATTAGCTCCGTAAATTATTACCTCTTGCTTTAATTTCTGTGCTAATTCGTTTCCAACTTCTACGTAGTCTCGAAATGTCACAGCGTCTGGATCGATGGTGGAGAGCGTTTCCAGCCATTCCCACTCAACAAGACCCATCTGACAATTTCCGGATGAAAGCTTTTTCATTTAATGAACATGGCATGTATCTAACAACGAAAATACGAGCCGAAACTAACCAGGCCAATTTTCCTGCCTCTATTCTCGACAATCCAAGTGATTTGACCATCGCCAAGAGGAGCGCCGGTCTCATTATCAACAACATTTGACATAAGCCATGGGAAGTTTGTCTTTTTAACCAGATCCGCCAGCACATCGATACCAAAGTCTGAAAATAAGAAAGAAAAGATTTTAGAAAGCCTCGCCAGAAAATGAGGTTCAAAGAACAGTGAAAAGTTTATGCAAGGCCAACTTCCAATTCTTCATCACACACAAAATGGTTCAATGATAATTGAAATATGAGATCATGCTGTACCAAGAATATGTAAATAAATTAAGTACCAAAGTCGTGGTTCCCGTACACCGCGCACGTGGTGTTTAAGGCGTTTAAAACCGGTACCATTTGCTCTCCCTTTGTAAATGTGCTCACTGAAAATGGATTAACACAACCACTCATAACTTGAGTTCAAAATTTGCCGTTAAATGTAATTTCGGCTTACAAAGGCTAGGTGCAAAGCAATCTCCCGAGAAGATGACAATGGGATCATCATGTTGATACCGTTTGATAGCTGTACAGAATCGACTGGCTCCCCCAACGGGTTCTTTGTTCTGGCTAGCAACATCATACACGTCGTTGAAGTGTATAATCGTGATGGTGTTCTATAATTTACAAAAATAGATATATAATAGCTTCTTACAGCGCCAAAATAATTCACAATCACTTCCCTCCTTCATGAATAGAAAATAAAATATGTAGAAAACGTATGCGAAAAGGGTCCATCGTTACCGAACTAGAAGATGGAATTTCAGAAGTGCCGTTCATGCTGCTGCTAGTAGCCTTCGACCCCATGGGTTTGCCTTGCACCTTACACCTGAAAAACGGAAAACACTTTTTCAATTTCATTCTGAGCACTTGAACGAGCACAGTTGAGCCTAAGTATCAAGCACGGCAGTTTAATGTAATAGCGGTTGACTTATACAATGCAACGCTCTCAAGACACAAGTGAGCTGAGGCAAGTTGAACACAACTAATCGGGTTAACTTTAAATTCCAGACGCTAATAACTGAGCCAATAGTGCACACCCCATATCTGCACGTTGCTCCTGGATAACCTTTAAAACTCTACAAATACGTAAATGCAAACGCTTGAGATACCTAGGTGTAGAAAGGCGCGGAGAGGCTTACTAATGTCAACATTTAACCGCTCTTGAGACGACACCTCTTACTGTCCTACAACGTGTTTATGCTCCATTCAATTGCTAACGGGTATGTATGCCTACTTGGATGCATCTTGCCTCCAAATCATTCCCAGACTCAGCAGTAAACAAGGATTAGCGAGCTGGATTCGTACACTGAAAACAAGTTAAACCGACAAATTGTCTACCACCCCCACCACGAGTTTTTCTTGTCGTGATTGTGTAACCGTCTGCCACTGCATTACATGTTCAATATAGTGGTCTAAGTTTACAACAGATAATTAACCTCCAAGACCGAAAATCTATAAATTATGCAATTCGTAGCACCAACCTTTTTCGTCTCCGCTCTCCCGCTGCTAACGGTTTGTGGCAAGCAAGATCGAATTCAAATCGGGGAACGGAAATTCCTGTGTTTCTCGAGTTCGCAGGATTTGGTTTGGTTGAACCAAAAGGGAACAGTGCAGAGTGCCGAGGCGGAATCTATGGAGCTCTAATTTTATTACAAAAGCCGTTCCTACCGCAAGCGCCGGACCGTTCACCGCGTTCTCCCTACACACATGCACACGGTTCCTTCTTCCTCATCCTCCGCTCCGACATAAATAAAGCATCGTTTTTTCGTATGCCAAAATGTAGCCCGTAGCGACAAAATTCCGTATAAGCACTAACAACATACTGTCTTCTTTTGTATGCGCGCACTCGGCCGAGGGAGGTGCAATTTTCCCCATAGACAAAATAGAATTTCGCAAGCCATGCAGTATGTATGTTATTTGAACCAAGTCACTTTTGAAAGCGTACTAATCTCATGTGGTCCACACTCTAGCGGTAATGAAATTCGCCTCTGTATGCAGCAATCACCCATTTTTCCTCTCCAGTCACACATTGCGAAAGGCATCCACGTACAACAATGAGAGGTTACGGGGGCGGAGGGGTTTGGATGGAATATGATACCGTGGTCATGCAATTTTCTAATCAACAGCAGCATCAACATAGTAACTCCGTCATACTTCTTAAAGCTGCTCAAGAAATAAAAATGCGAGAAGATGCTCCAGTAGCCCAGTTGGCACTTGTTTTTCCCTATGCAGGACGGTGACGGTATGGGGAGCACACATAGCTATTGCACTTTAAAAGCTCCCGTGACTTCCTGAGAGTGCATTTCGCTTGAGTGAATCTAATTTTAGCGGAGGCGCCTCCTGACACAATTAGCAATGTCACGGTGCGGGAAGTGATCTTGTTGTTGTGCTTAATGTGATGGGCGGAACAAAGACTTTTTGGAATTAATCTGAGAAGACTGACGGAAGGAGAGAATCTAGTCGATAGTCAGCATCGGCTCTCTGTTAAAGGTATAAGCGGGCTCACTTTACTATCTCCCGACTTTGGCTGACGTTTGGGGGTTGTCATTTTGCATAGCTGTCACGCACCCGAAGCAGTGCTGCACAATTTTGTTTTAGGAATCAGGAGCGTTAGCCCAGGAACTACACGTCATGTCAATGAAAGCTATAGTAAAAGGATATTAATTGCTATTTTTGGCCGGCAGGCTTTTCGTAGGATTTCATTTCAGGAATAATCTTGTTGAAGATGACGTGCAATAGTTTTTTTACACGGAAGGGATCACCAGGTATTGCTTGAGAGTGCAAGTCAATATTCTGACAACCTAGTTAGCTGTGCATGTGCTCACTCCAGACACTGCCAATGGTTTTTAGATGGGCAGTTTATGTCGGGAAGAATAGCTCTGACACTATTTCCAGCTCTACTGATGCTCGTGGAATGACGAGTGTTGCCACTTGTATCTATATTCTATGTGCCCGCGGATGTATTGGCTCATTGGCTGAATAATCAATGAATAAGCGTTTCCAATTAAGTTCAGGGTTGTGTCCATCCAAAATCCTCTTCATGCAAATATTTAAAAGTAGCATGCTAATTGAGAGCATAAAACTGGTAGACATTGAAACATCCCAGCTTGTGACAATGAAGTTAAGATGGTGCAAAATTTTGTATTCAGTCTAAAGAATCAGAATGCCTGGGGTTGTAATCGAGTGTTACGCAAAATTATAGAAATTTTCTTTGTTTTTTCTCATTTTATTCCTGTCCATTTTCCGAAAGCTGGATACAAAAACTCTTACACGTTCCGTATATGAAGTCTATTAATAATATTCGTTAATCTTTCCTCTGAAAATTTTCCCATGTACAAAGAGTTATTTTGGCGCTACAAGGTAGCTAATATACGTAACCAAGACGACATAATATTCTCTTACCATTGCAGATGTAGTCAACGATCTCGTAGTATCTGGAGTATTTATAAACTATGAACAACATATTTTGTACGTAATGTGTCGAAGAGTAAACTATAAAAGCTAGCATTTGTTTTTTGGACTGTCCAAAACCGACGATGCACCAACTACAAACATCTCTCAACGTGAAGTAGGCGATATTCTCCGCGGCGTTTACGAAGAAAAAGGGGGAGTTTGATTGTGTTTGCCAAATTCTCTACAGAAAATCAATTATCCAAATGGTAAAAGTTCTATTAATAATCCAACGTCACTTTTCAGTCGTTTCTTTTTCAGCTGTTCGTGTAGTTAAATAGTTATGTCGATCCAGTTGGGTTCGACCACGCAAAATATGGAAATAGTCGGTTTGGTAACTGACGAAAAATCAAATGGTAGCTTTTGAAGTTTAGCCGTCCATGTACAGACATATGTGTATGTGTCCATTCGGCGCTCTCGTTATGGAACAGACCGAAGCCTGTCGAACAAATATTTTTCCTAAAATTAATTATACATCTGAAGGGTGTAATGCCATTACTCGTAAAACACAATTTATGATGAACTATTTTACTCGGAGAATGCCTAAACAGTGATAGCACAGTAAAAAATTAGACGACGTATCTACAATATACCATCATTAACAGTCTCTCATCGCACAATCTTGTCCCGAGATTACAGCATACTAAATTCTGCGACCTTACCTATCATTCTATCTAAATTGGACAGACATCTGTTCTGAGAACGGGAAAGTTCTACAGCTACTTATCATAGCCCTTAAATAAATTTTATTGAATGCAATCGAGCTCCACGGTATGTACAAGTATATAGGTGGTGTGTATTGACGATGAATTCCCTTAACATAGTTTACCAGTTGCGAAAGAATGGGATGTAACCATGGCCTCTGAGGAAAACATATTGTAATGAGGTACGTACGAAATTCCTGGGATCACCTATGTGAAAATAGTTATAAGCAAGCAGACCCACCGGTTCCATGCATTTACTATTAACACAAGCACTCCCGCTCTATTTCTGTGACCTCCAGGCATCCTAACCTGTGACGGTGGACCATTGTCGGTGTTCACGACCAAATTTTCAACAACTGACCGCGTCGACCGCAGCTATTAATTATGACGACACCGACATTGTACCTTACCATCGACCGTGTCCGGAACTATCCGTGAGACGTAAATAACGAAAACTGCCTCAGCTGATAAATTTTCAAAGGGAATAACCGTTTACTCCAACCATCTACAACTGCAGCTTACCTCCTACATTTATACTACTACATATTTTCCCCAGCTCTCACATCAGTACCATTCAACGCGCCTGAAACTTAGAGGTTCATATTGCACCTTGTGATGGTTTTGCATTCAAACATTGAATACGTTATACATTAAGACGTCTATTATTCCTATGCTAAAGACCTGGCAAAGTAAAAATGTACATCTCCTGAACATGTGAAACCAAAGCACGGCAGTCCAGCAGTTCTGATTGTTAATGAGCACTTATTAGAAAATTAAGCTTGTTTTGGCTGCGTTCAACCTTGAAATGCGAGGAAGGAACTTCTAATGAATAGATACCTATTTCGCGGTGAATTCAGTTTGAGTGCGTGTTGTGAATGTTTGTGTTTATATAACACCGTTTCACACTAATTTACACATATATCCACGGTCGAAAAACGCCAGACTCTCTCGCACCTTCACACTCATATTAACCAATAAATTAGTATCACTTTACAAGTTCAATGGTGTAAAGGCTCCGCGCACTCAATAATTCTTCCTCAATAAATCTACTCCTTATAGCTCTTACAACTGTTTTAAACAATACACATATGTGTATATATGGGTCACAAATGCTGAGGCTCTACAGGGTTGGAGAGTAACTCACAGGGAACACGGGAAGCAGGTAAGAACTACAGCCAAGTATGAGGCCCTGTACTGTAATATGAACACCGCACCACGGAACTCACAGTAAAATTTCAAAGTAAACTTTCTTGATGCGTAGCTATATATAAATATTTAATTTACGACGAACAGTAGATGTTGGCACTTGGCGGTCGGCGCATGCACATTTTAGGGAAGCAGTACTTGTATTGTGAGCGGCGTGCGACGAGCCGAGTTCCCCAAGATTTACAACTTAATCAGCACTGGAGCCACCATATTGTGGATTTATATTTCCGCCTGTTGTCTTTTATGTAGCTGCCCGCCTGGTAGGCCAAATATTCCAGTACATTAAAGAGATGTACAGTTATTGGATCTCCGGGTGTCGGACGGGGTCCGGTTACTTATAAATAGGCAGCATCGGAGGATATCCTCTCGCAATGCATCTATTTGTCGAAAAATTTACTGGGAATCAGTGCTTTGCTTTGGCGGAACTAGCCTGAGAGCTTTGTGGCAATATGCAAATATATTTGACACGCTAGAACCAGGCAAACACGTCTCAACGAGACGAAAACATTCTATATACAGAGACAGGAGTAATACACTCGGTCATCACTGCCACAATCCCATTCACATTGGAATTGTCTTGGCAGGGGGTAAATGATTAAATTTAATGCTACACTCAACAGAGTATCCAACAACAATAATATTACACATATATTTATAAAGCTTGTGCGAAATAAGAGATCAGTACTTGTGAATACTTATCTTTGCTATTGCTACAATATAACCATGTGTAACTGTTCGAGCTTATGTTCAACGGTAAGGGAAGTGTAACAGCATGTATATATACGTACAGAGATACATACTGGATTTTTATTATGCTATGAATACGTGTGCTTAGCTCTATGACTCCACAGCTACCCTACTGTGTACAAAGTATGTCCATACAGAGGTTACATCTCTAATGTACTGTTCTTTACTAGATCCAAGGACCCATTTCCTTCTCTAGAATAGCCACCGCGTCCTGCCTCTCCATCAGACGTAAGGCATTGAGTAAATCCGTAATTGCCTCCGGTTTCCGATTCTTCACATCCCATAGGTCCAATATATGTTCCGTAGGACTTGACTTCATCGATAAGTAGTTAATGTATCTGTGGAAAGGACACTCAAGTTTAAGTTGCGACCCGAACTGTGAGCAGCTGCAAGAAGTTGAGAGACACAACATACCTATCTACACCCAATTTTTGAGCTAAAAGCCTCCAGTCTTTCCCTGTTGGATGAGGTTGATCCAGACAGTTACATAGTTTCCTCTTCAACGTCTGGGGGAGTCGGAAGAGGGGGCTGCCCGGTTCGAGTGTGACCAGTGAACTGCACCCGCTACTCGTTGTCACTGTAGAGGACCTCGGTGGGCCGACAGTGACTTCTGGCGACGAATTTGCCACCCCTATTGTCTGGTTGGCCCGGGATTTCTGCACAGTAATTATTCACCCCAAGCGTAATTAGACGCACATCAATCACATCCCCTTACAACACGCAAGAGTATAGAAAAGAGATGGAGTGATTTCAATTCAAAATCCGTATGCATGCTTGCTTACCGTGGAGCCGAGTTCGGTTCGAATCCGGAATGTCTGTCGCTGCAGATGGACACCATGCTGGTAGGCTAAGAGACGGAAGCAAATGGCAGAGGTTCGACGTTCCGTCTTCTCTAGTGTGAAAGAACAATGAAGATTGGATTGTCGGGAGGACCAGACTTGATTGAAATCAAGTTCCTGCAAATACAAACAAAGGCATGATTACAATCTCTCCACCCTCGCCACCACACTATTGCTCTTTTGTCAATTCATCCCGGCACACGCACATGAGGAGGGGCAGGATATTGAGTTTACATGTGTGTGAGCACGTGTGCACATACAATCACTCTTATCACCACCCAATTCGCCTCGGATGTCATCCTCATTTCCTTCACCATATGCGAAGAATAAAATCGTGGCAGTGCCGGCTCAAGTACAAACCCCTCCATTCTCTCTACTCAAGGCCACAAATGCAAAGTTTACATGTGTATGTTCCCAATAATACCACTACAAATGCAATGTCTGTGCGGTGAAGTTCAACCACAACCACTGATTATGCACCGTCGGAGAGGGACATGAAAATCCAAGGGTACATACCCACGCATCCAGCAGAACTAAATCCGGACTCCTTCTGAACATCCTATCAAACATTGATTTGCGTGTGCCACCAGCCTCACCTCT
>VYYI01003484.1:0-12112 GCA_021029175.1 Bilobella aurantiaca
TGTAAACCCAAAGTCGTGCTCAAACCCTTCAAGCTGTAATAGAAATGCATGCGACGAATCAAGAGTCTCAATTGATGGAGCAACTTCCATGGTTGTTACGGCCGGTAGCGTCTCCACAACATACGAACTTGATAGCCAATCAATCACGTTATGCGCTTCACCAGCCTTATGCGTAACACTGCCAATAAAGAAGTGGTTTTAGAATTTGAACATTACATAATTAGTTATCTTAAGTACCGCTTGTATGACTCTACTGTTATGCAGCAATGCATCTGTACTTACCTTCAATAAATACTCCCTGTTTTTACCGCGTTCCTAAAATTTTATTTTAACGAAGGTAAATTGAAACTATATTGGATACCCGGATATCAGTTGGTAAATTTGTAAAATGAAATGATAGGGATATTGTCAGAAAAAATCATGAGCATTCATGTAGGCAAAAGAGGGTAGTCTTCGGGATTATCTAAAGGCCATTGAAAAGCATTATCGGACCACTACCATTTCCTTGATTGGTCCAACTCAATCACGATGGTATAGGGATACACAAGGTCAGAGGCAAGGCAATTTTTTTGGAGAAAGTCAATAACAAAGCCATTTCCCGCATCTAACAGGATTTGAACCCCGTTTTTTAGGCTGACATGACGAGAGAGGAAGACTCTCTAATCACTTGAACATCTCGGGCAAATGCAAAAGCATAAATGCATTTTTTGTTGTACGATTGAATCTAAATTTATTCATCAATGGCGTTACGCATTTTTGCTCAGGGCATTAAGCTTATCGCAAGAAATTGAACATGCAAATTTAAAGGCAAAATTAATCATTTCGGTAACATTAAAAAAGGTAATGTTTAGAATTGAAAGCTTTCATTTAATTTTTGGAATTCAGCAAAAAAAAACCTCCTGATAATTTATCAAATTAATGTTTTTTTCTATTAGTATTTTGATAAGAACACTATGTTTAATTTTTTAAATAACGCAAATATAATTTTGAAGTAAATGTTATTTCTTGTAAATTGTTTGTCTTACTGTAAAACTTTTGCATCACAAGAAAGAGCAAAATACTAAACTTATAATATACTTTGTAACCAGATGTGTTTAAGTAAAAATAAGATATACACGCTAAGCCGAAACACATGATCGGAATTTTCAGCAATAGTAATTCTATTTTGCGTGGGTTGCTTGCTGGTTCATTTGTTTTTGGCAACATCCAGTTCTCTAAGCGCTTTACGGAAATATTAATTTGTAGTTTACGCAGCCGACAATAGGCAGAATGCCACACCACGAGCAATATTATCTAACAAAGTTAAGCTTTGCTTCCTAGAACATGAACTTTTGTTAGAATTATTAACAAACACCTCTAATTATTTTTTAGCTCACTCCTTCCATATGGTAGAGTTTTGCAACTGTACACTTTAAAACTGGTAGAGAAGCCAGAGCTCGTTTAATGTACAAAATTCGCTGAACTTCATGTATACCATTTCTTTCTTCGTGCAATTTTATGTTCTGATGAAATTTTGAAGAAATGTTGAAGACAGTTGACATGAACAAGGAAACAGGGACAATAGTTAGAGCCATGTTAAATAGATCGAATAGGAATAAAATAAAAAATCCAAGTGGAAGGTGTTGCCGAAGGCGGATAAGTGCAAAAGATGTAACAAAAAAGCCAAGAACTGCACCCAGTTTGAACGCTGGTACTATTAAAGGCCCGAACACAGCGTTATGTAGTTGATTGAGAAGTTGCATTGAGCGATATAACTCAATATGAAAATACTTCTTGGACTCAGTTTGCGGCGTCCAATCTATGTAACTACAGAAATTTTTTCGAAAATTCGTATTCTATTGATTAAATATGTCATTCGTGATGTATTTAAATTTTGAAAGGAATTATAATTTTATACCAAGCTTGTCGGAGCCCGCCAATTAGTGTTAGCATGGATGGAATAAATATTCCCGCAATAGCTACTATGTCACAAGAAATCGAAACCGCGTAGAATATTAACGCAATTGCGTGCGTTGCTCGCAAAATATTACCCGGTAACAAATTGTAACTAATTAGGTAGCTTTGCAGCACAGATGCAATTCCACAACAGCAAAAGCAACTAATTGTGAAAGCATACAATTTACCCGCCGTAGTTTTTGCCGTCTTTGGCAAAATTTTTGCGGACCCTAAATTATTTGAATAGGTACATTAGGTAATTACATCAAAAGTACATTAAGGTACATTGTACAATACAAAACAAGTATAATTATGAAGCATGCCTTATAAAGTTTACCTCCAATTCGACCAAGAATAAGTAGAGTGTTGACGAGTTTAACCAACTCATTTGTAAAGAGCATTAGAGAAACTCGGTACGATATAACGCATAAGCAGACAATGGTTAGGAATACTGTGATAACTTTTCCGGAAACAGAGCCTTGCAGGCTTAATACAACGCAACAAAGTAAAAGATTTAGTAAATATAATGTCAAAGAAATTATACCTATCATACGTGGACTCTCTTGTTTCTCAGCAACTTGAACCTCATCCATGTCAATAGACAATTCAATTTCAATTAAGTTAAGCTTTGTTGAAAAAAATAGACACTTATGTAGAATGGTAATTTCGTGGTTGCTAAGCATTGCAACGTTATTAGTATTAACTTTGGTCAAATAAAATAATTTTGGAGGGTTTAAATGCCCTCAATAATACCAGTATTTTTTCAAAACAATAAAGACTGCAGAATTGCTTTGAATATTCATAACTGAGTGAACATTACAGCCAGTCAAACTGTTCTAATTTATAAATCATCAAAAATTCATAAAACACAAAAGAGTGGATATTTGAGGCGAATGATGTTTATCTGATATGATGAGGACCTATAATTAGTAATTATCTATTATCAATGTGAAGCGCAGCAAATGTTTTACACGTTGATTGGATTTGAGTATTTTAAAATCACTATAATTTGTACTGAATTCCACTGCAGTATTTTTGAATAAGTTCATTTACAAATCAAATAGTTAGAATTCACTTTCTGTACTTAATTTAAATTAGTCAAACTAATTGAGACGTTTTTTAATTTGTTATATTGTATTAACTTGTATTAAATAATTAAGAATACGACAATAGTTAATCTAATAATTATTATATACATAATAGTGCTATTGTTTTAAAACTATAACTGTACTTAAATCTAAATATGTAATATGTAAATGACCATAAATATGAGTTATGGTCAATGTGAACTATGAGACTTTTTTGTTTATCAATGAGTAATGAATGGCGCGTGCCAACTTTCATGTGTTAGGTAGGATCTCAACAGAGGCTACTTCCTTGACACATAATAATTGCAATATGTTTATTAGGGTTTTAATAAGATGTATGGTTTTACGTATAACATTTTTAGAATAGTTTTTCCATAAACACATATTGAAATTATCAATAAACAAAAATATCTAGGTTAAGAACTTGTGGAGAGTTAAGCCTATCGCCTATCTCGCCTTAGTCTCATTCGATTAAATGCCCTTGCAATGAATAAATTTAACTGTTTAGTGTAGAAAAAATCTTCTTGAGTTGTACTTGTTTTATTATTTTGAACAACAAGCTCTCCGCAAATACAAACCAGCACAAACCGTGAGTTAAGAAATATACCTTACTGTTGATTCGTCTGTTACAATACCTCGATATTTTTGCAACGCAATTTTAAAGGCAAGTTGATGGCAGTAATTCTACGGTCTCCATAATTGCACATTTCTAAAGAAATTTTTGAATTGAATAATATTAGGATTGTTATTCCATCTTTTGATCATGATGAGCAAGCTCCGCCGCACAACGTTTCTTAACTAAAATTAATGGTTAAAAAAGGACACTAAATATTACTTAATTTTTTAGAAATACAAAATTGTCTCGCCCTCTGCAAATCACAATGACATGTAGATGATAACATGCTTCAACTTCTCTATCAAATAACATGTAATAAAGAAGCAAGCCCCAAGCGTTGTTTGCAATGGTCACGACATTGTGTACTTATACTTAATCAAAGTTGAACGAGAGTGGATAATCAATTAATTGTTTTCAAGTTTGTTTTGAGTTTACTTTCCTGACTTGAATGAGATTCCGACTGCAGATGACAACGACCTCGTCGACTGCCAGCTGGTTTATCCCGTTCCTTATTCAGGACAAATGAAGATGACAATCCCAAACTCCTTCACTGAACCAAACGGTCCAGTGGAGGCGGCAGATGGCGTATTAACTTACTTAAACTTAAGCTTACGACGCAACAAAAGTTTAAATTAAAGTTTAATCAAAGGAATTCTGGTAAGGTGACTTCTTGGTGACTACTCGTTCCTATACCAATTTTTATTAAACCGACTCTGTTCAAGAAAATGTTAAATTAACACAAATAAATTAAAAATCGTGAATGAATTCTTAAAATGTCACGTTTGTTTAAAATTATAGGTACACTTTATTAATTTAAAACTTTCAGAATACTTACCCAGGGCATCCAGCCAGAACTAGGGACGGAAAAGAAACGAATAACCTGGAAACAGAAACGGATTTTTCTTTCTTGGAAACGGAAATGAAACGTTACCAAAAGTCAATGGGTATGATTCATAATTACAAATTAATATAAAATCATCTATTAAAATCAAGATTTACTATTCAGATTAATATTTCGCTGAAAATTTTGCAATCAAAATTGTATTACATTCAGAATTTCCTTTCATAAAATAAACCTGGATGCACAAAGCCTTTTTAAAGCGTCTACTTATCATAATCATTGCAGTAAAGAGCGTTTTTACTGTTTTTCTTTAAAGAATTAGCCAATTTTGAATTGCCTGAGGTACATGTTTAGACATCTTATCACAAAATGAAAGAAGGCAAAATTTAGAATAATATATGAAGCAAAATATGCAATACATACATCAGGAAGATTCATGGTTTCCCCAATTTCAATAGTTAAGGTCTGTACAGTTGTACAAACGCAGTGGGCAATTTTATTTACAACCTACCTAAGGACGGCAAATTTCAGGTAAACTTTTGCTGAGTAGGGCCTTTTTTAGTGAATAATAAATGAGGTTGAGCTCGAGGTTGCCGCAGATTTCAGGTGTAAAATCATAAGCTTGTGCTTCAATAATTCATTACTACAAATAATATACACTATATACACGACAATAGAACTCTTAGAACGAACCGTTGTGAACGTACACAGCCAAATCTGAACCATTGCTACATATGTTGGTCATATTAAATTGCTTTTATGATGAACTTAGCGGCTGGTATTTTTTTCTTACCTTTTTTCACTTTTCATTGAGACAGACACACCATATTTCATTACAATTCATTTGTTAAATCCCATTCTGAGGATTCAAGGATCCTAAAAAAAATTTTAAGGTTGAAAAAGTTGAAAATGAATACCAGTAACTAAATTTATCATAAAAGCAATGTAAACCTCTCAACAACATTTGTGACAATGGTAATGATCGGGAAATATACTCTAAGGTTCATTGTTAGTGTTTGTCAATCTGCCTGGTTAAAGACTCTCCGTACATCAATAATATGATCAAATCGTGTACCATATATTTACGATTCAGAAATGAATCTACCGTAAAAACTCTAGTATTAGACCCGTCCTCTATTTCAATTTTCATGCCCGACCCCCGTCTACTATTGGAGACCCACCTGTTAATGGAGACCGCCCAGTATTTTTTACGACTTTATTAATATTGTCACGACCACAATGCCAACGACCTCGTCGACACCGTGGATGAGACGTCATTAGGTTATGTTGTATTAGTCACATTATTTGCAGACATGTGTCTGCTTAGTTTAGTCCTTATCAGTTTGTTTTGTCAGTCAGTAGAGTCCATTAGTCTGTTCGACCTTGTCCTTGTGACCACTGCTATAAATAGCAGTGGCAGTCTAGTTAGTCTGGGTCATTCGTCTGTCGTCACTCGTCTTGTCTAGAGCTCTGCCCGTTGGTCATGTCGACGAAGTGGCCCTACCGTTGACCTTTGTCGACCCGCTCACATTGTTATCCCAGTCTTAGCTATTGCAAATAAAGTTCTGTCCTTTCGTCGTTTGTCTTGCCCAGCTTTCATTGCCGAGCAAGTTGTCGCGTCGGCTCAATAAGCAATATCTAAATCTACAAATCAGAATTAATTTAACTATCACTATCCTAATCAATAAGTTTTTCAATCAATCAATCAATCAAGTTTATTTGATCTAGGCTCACCCATATCAACATGTACATGCCCAAAGGTACGTAATAATCAATAAGTTTTTATAAAACTTGATTAGTGAATATAGCTTAATTGTGAACCAATTTTTAAGGGAAGTAAAAAATCTAAAATTACAACCATTACTATACAAATCGCAGGGGTGGTCGGCCAGGCATTAACTTCACCTACTATATTCTGACAATTTTTAACTGTAGACTATTTTGCCTAATGGTGGGAACCGTTCCCATAACCTCGAACCTCAACATCCGGAATTCAAATCCTGCCAGATTCAATTTAATTTTTTTTTTTAATTTTTTTATGCTCATTGACATTCGAATATATGCCTTGTCAACGTTTACGTGTCCTAGTGAGTGGGGGAGGGGAGGGTGGTCTCGGCCTGTGAGTTGACTGAGCACCACCTTACGCATACCCACCCATGCTCAGTTCAGCCTCCACGACCGCAACTTTCCAGGCTTCCAGTCACCACTACCACACCACCACTTTTTTCTCTGTGCTGGTTACTGCGCTGGTGCCGGGTTAGATCTCGGCACATACCCAAGTTAGGACAAGTGTCCTAACCCCCCGAGCACTAACATTTAAAAATTGGGTTTTCATATTTTTTGTCCTCTTGCGCTATATGACCCCTATTAGACTTCCTATAGAATTTCTATTTATAATAAAGATTCCCAGTTTGTTGAATGGTGCAATTAAATTAGAAACATTATTACATTTAAAAGTTTTGTTTTGAATAGAGTAAGTGTGTATATACTCTCGTCTCATGACGGGTTTGTTAAACTCATTAGAAAATATCAGACCCGATTTGCATTTTTAGATTTTGTTCTGTGATTATTATTTATATCTATCTGTAGTAAACAAAAGAGGAACACATAATTTGTAATGCGAAATTAATGCTGTTATAGGATTTACTTCATCATCTGCGGTTTTATGGATACACTTTGTTTGCAAATTTTGTCAGCAGCATTTTAGTTGTATTTGTTAGACAAAACGGGAGCAAGTCAATACCAAGAAAACAAGAGCCGAGAATGCAGAAACCGAGAAGTCATAACCGAATAACAATACCGAGATCGACAAAAACAGAAAATTACTAATACCGATAAAACAGAAATCGAGAAAACATACACCGAGAACGACACAAACCAAGAACTACAAATACCGAAAGAACAAAAACCAAGAAAACATACACCGAAAACGACGAAAACCGAGAAAAAAATATCGAGAAAATTAAAAATGCAAAGACATATAACTAATTTATTTAATAAAAACTGCAGTGCAATCGGAAGTTGAAATATATTACAACTTTGCGTTGTAGTATAGGCATTTCCTAAAGCAGAAAGCGAGGGAGATAAAAAACATGTACAATGCTTGTAATGGCAGTGAGTAACAAAAAAACGCAGCAAAAAATTTGCTTGTAAATTTTACTTCCAAATTATTTTTCATTTTAGTTGATTTTAATTTTTGGTATTTGTTTTTCTCGGTTTCTGTCGTTTTAGGTTTTCGTTTTCTCGGTTTTTGCATTCTCGGTTTTTGTTTTCTCGGCATAGACATGGACTGTATTTTTTTTTAATAAAAAAAATAAAACAAACAATCTCAACAACTTGAATCATAAGAATCAAATTAGAAACAAAACAGCCTTTCTTAGAATACACAAAAATATTTTACATTAAATAAAACACTAAAATAGCAGATTTGTTTTGGAAAGTTTATTAATTCTATTGCACTGACAATAGGCTGAAAGCTATTCCGCGCGTGATGTTGTCCAATAAGGTTAGCTTTGCTTCCTACAAAATACAAACAATTTAGAATAAGATTACAAAAAATATTTATTACAACTGACGCCTTCCATGTGGTAGAAACTGCCAATGTTGCATTTTAGCACTGGTATGGAATTAAGCGTTTTCTGAATGTACAATTTACGATTGTCCGAATTATTTCTCTTGATGTTTCCAAGTTTTCGCATATTTTGCTTAAATTCAGAAGATATATTAAATACGGCGGACATAACCAAAGCTCCTGGGGCAATCACCAACACAAAATTGAATAGGTCGAATAGAAACAATATAAATAATCCTATTGGAAGTGAGTGTCGTAGTTTTTATACAGCGTAAGCCGTGATAAAAATACACAAAACTAGCGCCAACTTTAAAACTGGGAGAAGAATAGAACCGTAAACAGTATTGTGCAGTTGGTTAAGAAGCTGCATCGAACGATAAAGATGAATACAACGCTCTTCTGTTTCCGTTGCGGTATTCGGCCATTCAACACTGTGTGACCAAATATGGTAATTAGTTAGTGTGCTTACTTTAGTATACCTATGTAATATTAAAAATACAGGTCATAATTGATAAATTCCACAAGACTGAAATCAATTACTTGTCTTTTATTTCTAATTTGAATAGAAATTCAGATATTACTTCAAAATAAACAAAAATATAAATAAAACTCACACTAAAATTTGAGCATTAAGGTCTCACATTTACCTAATAATTTTAATATTGACTACTACATTCTAAATAATTCTCAATGTATCAAAAAATATGTAAAATTATTGTACTATTTACCAAGCTTTACGGATCCATATTACAAGGCTCACTACTGATGGAATAAATGTACTAACAGCAGCAATGGTGTCGGATGTTGTTGAAAATACATAGGCAAAACTTGCTCCGACATAAATGATTTTCATCAAAGTATTATTGAAAATTGCATAATTAATTATATAGCTTTGAAATACAACAGCAGCGGCACACATCCACGTGCAAACAACTGCAAAAGCGTAAAATTTTCCACGAGAGGCCTTACTATTTGAGTAATCTAATTCTTCGCTCTCAAACACGTTTCCCTATATTTATTACAAACCAATTTGAGCCATGAAAACCTTGAAATGAAAAACATGAAATTTGATAAAAGATACTGTATTACCTATTATTTTTCCCAACTCCAAAAGGTTATTAACCAGTTGTGCATACTCGTTGCCGTAAATCATTAACGTAATGCGAAACGCAACCAAAGCAAAACATGATAATATGAGAAACAATGCAATTACTTTAACAGAAATAGAATTTGTGGTAACTGAATTAATAGCGCAAAGCACAATATTAGAAATGTAGATACAAAAAGAGGCAACACATAGTACACGTCTAAGGTCTCTAGGTCTTAAAGTATGTACAAGTCCATTATGATCAATTTCGATTTCAATTAGTTTCAATTTTGTCAAAAAAACTAGCAAGAACGAAGCACACGCAGCTCGTATTTCGTTAACATTTTGCAGCATTCTTATTTCGGCCGGCTAGTGGGCTTTTATAACTTTGCAATGTGGGCATTTTAGCAACGTGCAAACAATTTCATCAACTCATGAATAATTTATGAATACATAAATACTATGCAGCTTAATGCCACAGCTAATAAGAACTTCAATACACATGAAAATTATAGTTTTAGTTTAAGTGATATTGGCTAAATTGTGGTATATTTTTTTAAGGTGTAAAATTAAATTATTAAAAATTTGACTCCTTTCTGCATATACCAATATTATTGTCGCTAGATTATCGAAAACAAATAATAAGAATTTCAAAACCTATACTTAAAACTTAAGTTTCTAATTAAAGAGAGCAACCTATGATTTAGAAAACTGAATTTATGTTATAATGGGTCATGTATCTCTTAACTCGTTCAGTACAAATAATGTTATATAAACATATCAGGAATGAGTGCATATTTAGAAAGTGCTTTAGAAAGTATCGTACCAACATACTAGTAATATTGAAGCAAAAAGCCAAACGTGGTAAACCTTTCCAGGTTTTGGGCATAGAACTGACAGAATAGAATTTGATTCAACGTTTAAACAAAAGCAAATAATTACTGATCAGGACTTTCTGGCTTAAAAACGTATTTTTATTAATTTATTTTATTACACAAAAAAGTCTACGAGGGACGTTGCCCATGGGACCCATAGAAACTTATTGAAAATATAACTACAACTTATTAATTAATTTTGAAAGTTATTTTTACACGAGTATGTAGTTCTGCAGGAGCTCGACTTATAATAATAATGTAGTTTTTTTTTGAAAAATAAACTATTACAAGAGAATGGTTTTAAAATTTCATATAAATAAATGCTTTGAACTGATCATGCTTTATATTCAATTGCATTTACCGGAACTTACAAGGTTTACATTCCTAAGTATACTGCTTAGTGAGCACATAGTTCGGATGAATAAGTTGAAATAACAAGCACATTTGACCCACATTCACAACAATAAAACACTGCTTGAGCCTTACCAATTTCTAGATTTAAATGAATCTAGAATGAATTGAGAATGAGCTTTAAACTTCACTTTTGCTATGAATGAGGCTTTGTTATAACTTGTTTCAAATTTCTACTTTGGAGTAAAAATCAAGACAATTGTGAAAACTTAAATGAATTACAACTACGATTCTTTAGATGATATAAATGGAGAGTTTGAGTTTTGACATTTCCATTTGAGTATTTAATTTGACCTTCGTCATCAATTATAATCCGTTTCTTAGAATTACTCTTCTCGACAATAATCTTCGAACATAATATTTTAATGCAGGATCGGCGGTTTTGATCTCGTTTCCTTTTTGACGTAATGCTTTCTAAAGTGATGCCTCCTTCCACATGCGTTTCGCAGAGATAAAAATGTCTTTTTTTCGCATCTTCCTCTCGTCACTTTATTTTGGCTCTTAGGAATGCAATCATGTCTTTTCGCTAGGATAGTTTTACAATGACGGGAAGAGCAAAACCGGCGGATGTCGTCAATGTCCATGGTTGGTATCTTCATCTTATTATTTACAATTGCCATATCTTTGGGATATCGTATCCTCGCCGTCTTTATTATTACTTTTTACTTAGGAATTCAAGTTCCATGTCTTGCAACTTTAGCTTTTTAGTTAAATTTTTTCAATTTTCTAAGATTTTTGCTGTACTGCGGAACATTTTGTATGACCTATCGGCCAAAATAATGCTTCCCGTTGGTTAGGAACCTAATTCTTTTGAAATTCAAAATCCTCGGAATGTTCGCATTTGGAATTGGCGTGCTCTGTCATTTTTTTAAGAATAAAAATTCAGCGATGGCTGTGTTGTTTTCCTAGTCGAAACATTAGAAGTTGTGCCCGAGCTTTTATTGGCACTTGAAACTTTACTGCCTGAGGAAATAAGCTTGAGACTGACAGGACTTAACTGGCTCAAGTCTTAAATCGAAACTGTAAATAAAATATAATAAACCGTGGTAAAACGGTCAACCAGTAGCAGAAGAAGACGAGACGGAGTACACTGGTACCCTGAGATCGAGACACAGCTTTTAGTAGAAAAAAAACGTTCACGTTGCTAGTCTCGATCATAGTCTCGACGATAAGCGTTCACGCACCAGAGTTAACAGAAAAAACGGAAGAAACCCCCTCCACAATTTCGGTATTTTCGTGGTCAAATGTAAAAATGTGAATAAATTCTTACTTATAACGTCATAATAAATGTTTCTTTTTCAAAGTGAAGCTTGATCAAAATTTTGTTGAGTTTTACGCTGCCCAAGGATTAGTCGCCTGGTCTATTGGTGCTTAGATTTGTAATTTGCGTAGAATTATGTTACCTAGATTGTTGTAATTAATATTACAACTAATATTATTTACGAGATATAGCATTGGACTTTTCATTTGCAGATTAAAGTTTAACCTGAGGTTGGCAAAGTTTAATCTAATAAAATGGATCAAGTGGATGTGTAATTTGTTTTACTAGGAGAATCAACTTTGTTTTACTTTAAGTTGAAAAATATTTGACTAAATTGGCCAACGATCTTAATATGAATGCTACTGGAACCACCTATAGTAAAAAAGGTTCAAGGGTAACAGATAGGCTTTACATTTAAAAAGTGGCA